>JABFYK010000238.1:0-18557 GCA_018849495.1 Termitomyces sp. T123_Mx157
GCTGCATCCTTCGGCCAATGTACGATGAACAACTATAGCAAGATACAAGTACGACTCTTGGATGCTAGTAGGCAGCTGAGGGAAGCCATGGGCGAAATCAGAGAGCACTCTAAATATCTGACAGATGATGAATTTGAGGACGCAATGCGCCAGTGTGAGGAGTGAGTTTGAATCGTTTTCCTTATTGACTCCCTATTGATTTTTTTAGCGCCATGCAATTGGTCGCGGATAGCCTGAAAGAAGATGCAGCACGCAAGTCTTTCATTGTTGAGGTTAGAAAGTATCGAAAAAGTAAAGAAAACGCGCAAGATATGATTGTTTCGAGTCACGTGGTTATGGCAAATGTACAGGTAAGGTATTCGTTTGGTAGTCCTATAATGATTTTGGAAATTGATTTTTTCGTTTGACAAGAGGGTATCCACAAGGGCAAAAAGACGTGAAGAGAAACGAATTGATGAAGCTAAGAACACTCTGCGACTCCAGCGTCTAGATGAATTTGAGAGGATTTTTCGGATGCAGGCAGGTTTGGATGAAGCAAATTGTAGGGGTCTCCTGTTCAGTGACGTTCAATCTCTCAATCTCTCACTTTCTGTTCTCCAGTGGTGCATCAACTGAGGCAGGTTCCTCTTCCTCCTCCTCCAAGTTCTTCGCCTTCTCCGTCAGGCAATGAAGGCAGCAATCCTTTCAAAGATCCGACGTTGATGGGCGACTTGGATTTAGTCACCGGAGGCGACTTGGAAGCTGGAAATCTGTCTTTTCAGTGCGCATGACATCAAATTGGTGCATGATACAGTTCACCCGTCACGATAATACGCACACGTTCTCTCTTGAATCCCAATTCATGACTCTGCTTCGAACATGATTTTTTGGAAGTCTGCTGTAAACTACTAGTATTGTATCTCTTTAACGTCGATGCTCTCGAGCTCGACAATGGTGGTACCTACTCTCCTTTTACTTTCTCAATCAGGAAAAAAGGTATGAGCTTATGCTGTACTTCGGCTCAGTCTTCTCCGAGTGAAGGCTACAGAGGGAATACGTGTAATTCGAAAAGGCCGTCAAGTCAGAAAAGGTAAAAATAGATTGCAGTTGCCACCGTCGCATGTTGACCAAAATCAAGACAAAGCAGGGGGCTGTCCATGTAGATGTCAATTGGCTCCCATGACACCTGTGAGGAACAAGAAAAGTGTTTCAAGCTGACTTTGCCAAGATTGAAGAGATTGTGAATTCAGACTCTCGGGTGGACATGTTGATCCTTCGGCTGCGATTTGTTGGCACTTACTAAACTCCAGTAGTATTTGAAGCTGAAAAAGGAACAATACAATCCCTCTATCGCAGTCAGTATGTATCAGATCCCAAGCAGTTGCTTGTCAGTTGGTATTATGATCATTGCCCATCATCACAAATGAACAAAGAGTTTTGAGGAGATAAGGCTTCCACGGAAACAACTTGCACTTCTTTTTCTTTTTGAGCGAATACATATTCATTCTGGCTTTGCGGAGCCTCGCCGAAAGTGGCATAGTTACGAAAAAGAGTACTTACAAGAACAAGGAACAAGAGTCCTGTAAATAGACTCGGATCTATTTGTGAACCTCTCAAAAGTTTAAACCCTATAATTACTACTGGATAAGACAACAGTTCACCAGCAGGGATGTCAATGACATCTATCTGTACCCGATGGATCGCTTTGAGCATGACCAGGGTTCCATCAGCTCGGCTTGCATCCATGAGAAGAGAAACCCACTTGAGAGAAGATCAAAGACAGTTACGAAGGGATGCGCACTGTAGCGACCACTCCACCTTCACATTCAGTCTACCGTTTGAAATGTCCAACCGGGAAGGCCTCCAGTCTGGCTGATAACGTGATGAGGGTAAAGCCATGATCTTTGAGATATTGACAATGCTTGCGCCAGAGAGTTCGGCAAGTATGAGTTGCCCATCCTTTGTGACAAATTTAGGGAGTGCGATAAATATCCGGGGATCGAATGCAGTGCTCACGTTCAAAACGTAATTGGTGATGAAACGACGTACTTTAACGACGCGAGAAGGATAAACCAATTGCCGATAAGTTATAGACTCTTATGGGACCTTGTTCATGTCCAGGTAAGTACATCGGTAGCTATCATGATTTATATTGGACATTCATTTGGGTCGTTTGGCAAGAGGTTATCCACAACGGCAGAAAGGAAAAGAGTTAAATAATGAAGCTGCTGCGATTCCAGCGTATAGACGAGTTTGAAAGGATTTTGGTGCAAGCAGGTTTGGACGTCCAGATTTTCGTTAGTGAACGACTTTAATCTAGTCTCAGCGCGCATGATGCTGAATTCGTGTTGGATACAACTCACCCATCATGATGATATACACACACTTTCTTAAATTCCTCTCCATGACTCTCTGCTTTAAACATGACTTCTGGAAGTCAACTGTAAAACATAGTATTTATTTAATGTCAATGGTAAGTCTTCATTGAAGGCTACGGAGGGATTAGAAAAGGCCTTCAAGTTAGAAAGGGTAAGCACGATTGGCAGTTACCGCCGTCGCATGTCTACCAAAATCAAAAACAGCTGAAACAAAAACAAAGCAAGGGACTGACTATGTAAGTCCTATAACACCTGTGAGGAACAAAGAAAGTGTTCCAAGTTGACTTCATTCGCCAAGATCGAGAACTTGTGAATTCAGACCTTCGGGGAAATGTGTTGATGCTTGGTAGGCCGGCTGCAATTTTGTTAGTATTCACAGATTCCAGAACTATTTGAAGCCGAAAAAGGAACAACAGGATCCTTCCATCGCGGACGCTATGTATCAGATCCGAGGCCGTTGCTTGTCAGTCGGTATGATCATTGCCCACTATCATAATGAACAAAGAGTTTTGAGGAGATAAGACTTCCACGGAAACAAGTTGCGTTTCTTTCGTATTCATCGTAGTTACGAGAAACAATATTTACAACAACAGCTCACCAATAGATTTCAGCGCCGATACAGCGAGATGTCAATCGCGTGATGCCTCATCTACAGATATCCTGAGCATGTCCGATAACTCCCCTAAGGAGAAGCCGCCGATTCAGTTCTCATTTGACAGTCTTGTCAACTCCATGGAGGAAGCCTGGGCTCATGAATGAATTTGATGCAAAGTGCACAATGACGGTGTTGAAGATAGAGTGATAGATGAGCAATGGAACCAACTTGACATCAACACCATATACCGAAAGGTGCCATGGCTTGGACAGAGCAGAGGCTACATACCTTGGGGATGGTCTGGTTTTTTTAGGGATTCTGTCCATTTGATTGGTTGACGAAACAAGAGCTTCCACTCGCTGAGATCTCCGATGATAACATGCAAACGATGAACTTGCTCTGTAAGATCGCAATTTGTCGCATCAAGACTTAATAAGTTCATGCATTAATTCAAAAGGCCTTTTTTGACGGGTTATACCTCTAGTACCACCCACAGGAGTAACTAACCGAGATCAAGGTAGAAGAGAGAGGTAATGAACCAGTATGGCTTTCAGGCAGACTGATAATGAGGTCTAGAGTGTGTCGTGGTCCTTGGCTAGCAATCAGTGGGGTGAGAAGAAGCCGTGTGTATAGGCTCAATCAATATAAGCAGTTGAAATGGACAGACAGGAGAGAATCGACTTAAGCAAGCGGTACAGATTCCACAGCAAGTCCATGTGCAAATTGATTGGAATTCGACAAGATTCATATTGGCCACGGACAACCCTTAACAGAGGAAGAGTCAACCGGCCCGTCGGGCCAGTACAACCTTCCGAGTCCCCAGTCTGTCCCCGGGCCTGACCGTTGTTTTCCACCCCATGCATGCTAATAGTTCTGACAAGCACATTAAACAATGAGACAAGAAAACACGCGAATAGTTATACTGTTCTTACACCTTTTGAAATTGTACAGTGCTAGCGAATTCGAAAGCAAAACAACTTTAAAAGACACTTATAACTTAGCCATTTGAACTTTGCCCAGTCTCGCATCTTCACTCCTCCTCCACATCTCCACCTCCGCATCCGGATCATACCCATACACTGCCTTCACCTTCTCTCTATCAGCCCACACATTCTTATTACCCTTCCCTTCTTCCTCCGAGCCCATACACCGCCTCTTCAACTGCACCCTCACCAGTTCCGCCCGCATCGCATCCCTCATCTCCCTATCCCTCTCATCTTGTGCCGGCCCATCCGGCAAATGGAACACGCTCTGATTCATGCGCGATGCAAGCTGTATGAGCGATGCGCGGGGGTGCCGCATCTTCTGGTATGCACGCAGGAGAATGGGAATTTGGGCGCGCGATGCGAGGTGTGTGAAGAGGTTACCAAGTACTGCTGCGTCTTCGATCTTGAATTGGGTTGAGCTGAGGTGTTAAAAGGGAGACAGGTCGCAGAACTCACCGCCATCGCTGCGCCTTGGGCGCGGTAGGGCTATATTCGGGTTGAGTTTTTTTGTAAATGAGAACGAGAAGATACGCACGAGCATTGGGTGGCATGCATCTCCGAGCAGGCAGATCTTATTGCTGGGGTGAATCCATGAATCTAGTGGGTTGTGATCGCATAGGGCCCAGCTCATTGTCGAAGATACAAGGTCCAATAACTTCCGGACGCTAGACATGTATCAGTTAGCTGCTTCCCCTCTCAGACACATCCAGAACCATACCGAGGCTCAAAATCGGCATAATCCGCCCTCATCTGCTCACAGTCTGTCGGTACAGGAACTTCCTCCTCTCCATTACTCGGATGTATCATAACCAAATTATATTCCTTCTTCGCGCGCTAACGACGGAACCGTAGGCAGCTTATCCTTATTTATACAATAAAATAGACGCAGACTTACGATGCAATACCCCACAATATGTCTTCCAGGTCCCATCCATACATTCGCTTCCGCATCCTCGACAAATGCTCTCAGCATAGGATCTTTAACTATCTCCGCAGTAGGTATCGTGGCCCTGTACGCTGCATCCCCCGTTTTCAGCGGCGCGTCTTTCCTACCCACCACGATATCCCTCACGATGCTCCTCACGCCATCAGCACCAATAACCAAATCTGTCTTGATGATCTCTCCCGATTCAAGCACGACGAACGGAGTGCTCGGTTCAACGGTTAGGACTCTGCTTTTAAGGCGTAGTGCCATATACGGAGCGGCTCTTTCTTGCAGTAGCCTGTGTAGATCTGCTCGCTATTCGTTGGGAAGAATTAATTAGAATTGGAGATGAGAAGGAGAGATATCCTGGTGACCAACGTGGACATGGTAGTATGGCGCTCCGTGTTCACGTTCGACATCGACACCCCATTTATTCCACCCCACGCGTTCTCCATCCCAATCTGCAAAGACAAAGGCAGATACGAAACAGCTAGTCAGTCGGATTTGACAGTGACATACATGCAAATGAAAGAAATAAACAGACATCTTCGTAGAGAGAGCGATTGCGGAACGACGGCAATCTTCTTGAGTTCTTCTCCTAGGCCCCAACGTATCAAGAGACGAGTAACATTAGGAGTACATTGGATCCCTGCGCCAACTTCATCTAGAGAACTTGCAGCCTCAAGAACAGTGACTTTGTGGCCTGCGTGCCCAAGACAATATGCAACAGCCAGCCCTCCGATCCCGGCACCGACGATCATGATATCCAACTTGCATGGTGCGCCCTCGTGCTGTTTCGTTGAACGTGAGTATAAGATACATACATACAAACGAGTCTGTCCCGCCTAGAGGCTAGGGTTCTCCACGCACCCTCGTAGGACTGACAGGGCTTTCTTGTGTAGTAACAGGGCTCTGTTGGAATTGCCTCATGAGTATCCGTCTCGCAGCTCCCAACTTAAGGCGACGATTGAAGACCGAGTGCTGACTCACCATTTTAAATTGCGGGAGGGTCAGCCGTGCAAGGATAAGAGCTTAGAGTTTGAGCGTGGGCAGCCCATCACTTCCTGTCTGGATGCATTTAACTTATAGAACAGGGATCCAGGCGCTCGCAGGCGACGCACAGCGGGGAAGGTAAGTCCCATGGTCTTGGCCGCGTCTTCGGCATGTCGACTGCCGATGAAAACTATACACTTCGACCTGATTGATAAGGTCTTCACGGAATTCTTTGTTATACCAATGAGCACAATTGGTAACGAACACATGTGGACTGAGGTGATGGAAGGTGAAGGGAGATGGATGATGATGATGATGGATATGCAAATAGATGGTGGTCATAGAGATGACGGATGTTGGCAGGCGAAAAAGTTCCAAAAATGCCTACAAAGTCAGTGCTAGTGGACTCAGGTGAGGTTCGATAGAAAGTCCATGTTTAGACCATGATTCAATCAATATGGAATGTTAGAAAGATCAATCAGATGCTGCCAATCAACAAAGGAGAGCCTAGATATAGAGCAAGAGATTCATGAGGTGGATAGCGAGTAGAAGGATGAAGGAGGTTTCCGACCCAAAGCAGGCCAATGTGATTGGTAGGAATTTCGGACCTCGGGAGATAGTTTTCGAGTCTGGCAACACATAAAGTTTATCAAGGGCTACTTACGAGTTGACATTGACAAGCCCGAGGCTGCCCCAGGTAACAAGTGACTAGTGACTTTCGGAATGATCATCCGATCCAAAAATATAAAGATATAGAAAGTCTTGAGTTGATCAACTGATCTCCGAGGTCGTTACGGTTGGACGATCTGTCTTGCTTTCCCAAAAGATTGGCAGCTTTGAGCTGCTGAATACCAAGGTCAAGGTCTTTGTGATGTAAAATACCTCTCCAATAATGCTGATTCACATACAAGTCCATCGCATCCAATATACGTCTAATAGAAACCGATGAAAGCAAGTTACTCATAACATAATATAAAGATCTTTCCATCCCTAACACTCAAAATCACCGCGCCCTGGCTCTGGTCAATATTGATCGTTTCAACCACGTCCAAATCCAGATCTGGCGGGGTCTCCAAAGTCCTAACTACACCCCCAGTCTTCGACCACGGTTTGTCGCCCTCACTAACCTTCCCAAGGCTCTCATTGAACGGTGGGAACGTAACAAACCTTAACCATTTCGCTTCCGAGTCCTCCGAGCGTGGACGTGTAGGATCATCTTCATTATCCACAAACTCGATCCACGCCGCATGCCCAAAGTCAACGGCAACAAGCGGGCGGGGACGATCCGTATCGCCGTCCTCGTCCTCCGGCTCCTCCGTTGTCTCCACGACACATACAACTTCGAACGGTGTGTCGACGTACCAGAGATGCATCAGCGCTGCATCATCCACTTCCTGCTCCTCGTCCTCTCGTCCCCACGAAGGACTCTCCCCTTTCCCCTTATCCTTCATACCCACGCCCTCCCGCTCACCCGGCGGCCGTAATGAGTGCGCAGGCCCCACGAGCGTATGCGTAAGCTCCGACACGACATTTGGATCCCACTCGCCTTGAGTGAGCGGGACACGGAAGTAGTGCTGCGCGAGCATGAAGCGCGTGCGGTGTGTTTCGGGGTCATGTGCGGCGAGAAGGACGACGGTACAGCTCACGCGAGGGATACCGGGGAGGCTGGGCCACCATTGTCGAACAAAATGCGCGCTATCAGGGCCCCAGGGCGGGAAAGGATATGGGTTCGGGTTGGGTGGCGATAGAGATGCGGAGGGGCCGGCAGATAAGGGTGGGGTAGATGGCGGACTGGACGAAGTTGGGGCCTCAGTTCCGCTAGAGGTCGATGGTGATAGAGGAGGTGTCGCGCTGGATGAAGATAACGAGAGGGTAGGGGCGACGAAGCCGTTCGTCGCGCCAACCGCATGTGTGCCGTTTGTAGTTGGTGAGGGGACAGGGCCAACAAGCTCAGTGTGGGGAGTGTTTTGGAGAATGGGAAATATAAAATTCCTGTGTAGTGTCACTGCCGGTGAGACACGATAAGATATTCTTGGAATCTCAGATTTAGAATCCAGTTTTTTGGCAAAGACCTCCAGAAGATGCAAGGGATAAAAATACTGAAATGCCCCATGACTTTCTTCGCAGTGAATAACGATATTGCGTTCGTATAAAATACATGACCAATTCGATGATAGGACCTGATGAGAACATACAAGATTAGTGTGAGCGCAACCCGCTGGTGGTTCACTCACGCATTCAATTCCCGTGTCAATAAATATGTATTCAGGCTTGTCCCAGTCAAGCAGCGCGTACAAACAAATGGTATTGGTACCATTGGCGTATACGAAGGCCGACAACAACCTCGCCATGGGATCGAGAAGAAATATGTTCATGACGACACCACTCGTCTTGAACTTGGTTACATGTTCGAATATTGGAAGAGTATCCGCACTTTCTCCAGTATTCCCATCAAAGAACCTCAGCCTCATGAGAACAAATTCCATGAGCCGCGTATCGTCGCTTCTGCCGGAGTGTCAAGATGATGAACGAACCATATAATGAAGAAGACCTGAAATCCCACCTAGGAACAATAACCTTCGCCATAGTAAAATACACCGTCTTCTCCTCGAACTCGACTCGACATTTCCAAAGCTCCCACCGCTCACCCGGACTCCATTCCGCCAGACGTCTGTCTGTCTGCACGTCCCAACAGACAACCTTCCCGGTCTTCGTTGAGCATAATGTATAGCTTGATGTGATTGGGGACAGCCAGTCGACCTCTTCATTCGGTGGCGCACTGACAATTTTATACCATGATTTCGGGTTCGTAACGGTACCTTCCACACCGTCCATATAATTTGAATGTTCATTGATGTCCTTGAATGATCCGCCACCGATTGGCCGGGGCCCACGATGCTGCCACGCGTATTCGTATCCTGCGGCCTTGTTCACGGCGCGTATGAGTTGTTGAGTAGAGAGGTCTGTTATTCGTTGAAAGCCTTTCAAAGGCAACGCTCGACTTCTGCGGAGCAGGTCGTCGGCGATCTGACGATAGACTGGACGTGAGGTCGAAAATCCATAAAGGGATCTACATGTCTAGGATGAGGCGTTTTAGCTGTAAGACGCGCTGATATGAGAGAAGAAAAGGCGTTGGAACTCGTCGGCTGTTAGTTCAAGGTCGATGGTTCAATAGTCAATCAAAGTCAGCTGTCGGTGTCCTCTCTGACCACAGCGTTCCACCATCAAGTTCTCGTCGAAGCTGCAATCGACACTTGGAGAAAAGACTCTAGACATTGTATCATTTAAAGCGTGTTACTCGTCCTTGCACAATTGCAACAGACACGGACACAGACACGGACACACTCCATGCTGAGACGACGAAAGACGCTAGTGATGTTGCCCCTGTTGCCCATTTCCTAAGAATAATCAGAAATGTTACTCACCAAATGAAGATTGTGTATATCAAGCAGGTCGAGTCGTAAGGCGATATTCAATAACAGATCATAAGGCAAAGAATGAAGTTTCGGGGGCCCCAAGATCCCCATGCTGTCTCTAGGAGCTTCTAGTCAGTGCACACTTGAAATTAACAAGTCAACTGCCATACCTTCTTATGATACAAAGCGAATAAGGCGTGGACTTATACTTGAACAGAAGAGCCGTCACGCGCACGGTCCGTCCAAGGGAATGATGTGATCTTTGCTGACTCAGCGATCATTTCAACGATGGTCACGATTTTGTTGAATACGACTTTTACCATGACGACCATGAGGCGATACGACGTCCTTTGTAATTCATTCGCACAGCTTCTTATCTTTCCACTGCGTATTCTAATGCTTGGTACTGACGCGCTTGGAACTACTTATCTTACCTCAATTTCAAAGTTAAGGATTTGGAAGGCACAAGGTCCGGAGCTGCGACGACCGTTGGCTACTCGTGATTGCACCGAACCATCAAAGTTGAAGAGATTAGCAGCTCAGATGGGTCATATTTATCAGACCTTTTAGTTGTGAACCTTCTACTCTGAGTCTTTCATTGGTTACTGTGACGACCCGTTTGTTCATAATGTTAACTCTGACATCGTGATACTAGTAATCAACAACGTTCAGGCTCTTTGGAGACAGCGATAGAGCATCTTGAAGCCTTTTCTCTTGATTGGATGCAAGAACCATCCGAAATGACCCTCAAGGGAAACTAGTGCATACATGACATGATCCTTGGTTCGTTTCCCTTTTCCATTAAGAAACACGTCGAACTACCGTGCTTTCACGTTTGAATCATGATTCATGTGTGAGGTACGACCGTCGCGGCACTGACTTGCCGCAATGTCCAACAAGAGGCTTACCGACTGGTCGGCCGCCGACTCCAAGCTGAAATCCTATATAAGTATGTGTATTTGCCGCCTAAGATGTCAAGCGATCGCAACTTCCCCGTATCGGGACTCTTCCATCACATGACAGCGTATGGAGACATTATACAGCCTCTCAGACTGCACACGCTACGCACGCGCACCATAATACATGGATACAACGACCCTTCATTTATTTTTGCAAACTATCGCCCAATCATGGTAAGTCCTAACAAAGTCCGTCATAACAACCCGAAGTATACGTTTTTTCTCATTGGGATATCTCACAGCCGATGTTGATTTGCTTCGCTAGATTCCCAGTTTCATCTGAGCCTTCTGTATGTGAGGGGTGGAGACCACTATAAGTGCCGTGTCTTCCAGAAGTTACGCCGCCGCCGCCGCCGCCATTCACTTCTCTTTCCCCACTCATCGCTTAAATTTTCGATGTTCCCTCTATCTACACCGGCACACTTGAAATCTGATCTTTCACTGGTACAAGCGGCAATCCAGATATATCGTCGCACTTTGGCTTTCGAACAAGTAGTCATCACGGTACCTATTGAAGGCCATGAAACTGCTCATCCTCTCACAACGTGGAGATTACAAAATTTGCTTGGACCTGACACATACCCACGAAGGTATATTTTTTCCCAGTACCGATTACAACTTTAATTTGTCTTATTCTGTGCCCCAAGAAAATCGTAGACGTGTGTATGTTGATATGGACTGATCTACCTCGCGGTTATCGTTTTCTTCTTTGTTCTCCATTGGGCGAATTTATTATTTATTATTTATTGATAGGACAATTCCTCATGCCATGGCAGCTCATCATCCGCCAGACATCGTCCTACATCACATGGGGGTGTGATCGTCAGCAGTGTGTTTTGCCCGTTCGCGCAATTAGTTTTCCTAATGAAACGTTCACCCACACTCAGAGGACTTAACCACGCTTCACCGCGATATGGAATGGGTAAGACTAGCCATGAGTTCTGTGTATCAACCTTTCTTGGAGCCATCATCGTAACGACCAAATCTTGATTACTTACTATGCCGAGACTGACGAAAATTTCCACCCACTAATAAGAGCTCTCTTGGCGCTGATTACAGGTGTTGCGAGCTAACTACTAAGCTTTGATGTGACTATGCACCGTGTCAGTCACTCTTTTTCTCGTGCAGGCGAGCTCGTCGCTAGTCTATCCTGCGCCACTACTACGAACTCGTCAGACATGTGCAAGACTCATGTTGTTAGATGCCATTTCAAGTCCCAGAATGCAACATTAGCATGCACTGGAGGCCAGATTTCAGGAAATCATACCGCTACAAGTTTATCAGTCTTTAAGCCTTCTTCAATTTTTTTACTCATCAGTTTGAAGTCTGAAGAGGTCAACATGAAGTTACTTGCTCCAAAGCCTTGTCAAAATTGACGAATTGTCCTCGAGCGCGTGATCAAAGATTTTGTCACAAGATTGTGGGTACCCGAAATATCCAAGTTTACGAATTGGAAGAAATATATTTATCCCACAACTTTATTGTGGGTCCACTTCAATGATTATACATATGTGGGCAATTGTGAGCTTCAGACCAAGTTGACATCCTTACGCAAGTAGTCCAGAGCATGAAGAAAAGTCTCAGTTGGTGCAATGGCTCACGATGACCGGATTGCAAGTCAGAGTAGACCTTCAGCACCATCGCTGCTCACGTTGTCACAAGAAGTCGAAGCCACGAGTCCCTCTGGATCGATCAATCTCGCCAAAGAAAATTATCCTGGCAAAGTAAAATTCCTGTGTTCCGAAGTACCTTAATCCAGACCAACTCGTCGACAAATGAACCTTGAACCGCATTGCCCCGTACACTATCTACGACAAAAAATCCAAGAAATTGAAAACTCAGCTGATCATGGAGCAAAAGATGTCAGAAGACACAATCCATAAACGAATACCAAAACTGGAATGAAAGCTCGCTGAGTTATTTACACCTGGATGGCTCACTTCGCATAAGACGGCTCGGATGAATGGAGCGCGAATCGAGTCGAAGCAGCACGATGCACCAAAAGGGAAAAACGGAGATTTCGTAGGTGCGTTGCCATTAGTTTGTTTGTCTCAGCTCGTCCCTGCTTTGTGTGACCAGGGTCCAAGAGAGTCTAACCTCCTTTTTATTTTTGACAGTTCACAATCACACGCCCCAAGTGTACAAAAGCCCATGATGTGAAGGTATCCAAATTCTCGAAAAATTGAATTCCACCCTCGCAATAAAAATAACACTATGTACACGGACTCCGTCTATCCAAGTTCTATCACGACCGCCTTTTCTGCCGCTCCTATGCATCTGCACTCTTCCTACCCGACATCCCATTACGAAGCCGAGCTTTACTGGGAGTCCGAACGTCAGAAGGTATGTTTTTCTAGCCTATTGCTTTTTTGTGGCTTATCGTACGCCAGCTTCGAACTCGCATTGCAAGTCTCCCGAGCTCGTCCTTTGAAAAAACTAAATTCGAAGAAGATGAGGGTTTCTACGCCACCTTTCCCGAAGCCCGTCAGGCTGCGATTAATCGTTGGATCGCTGAGCATTTTCCCTTCGCACCATGGGCGCAGTCTCAAGTCGCTCAGTATCAAGATTCGATTGATATCACCTACGATCTATCCCTGGCGCCATGCGCTTCACCTTCTATCGCTATTGTCCCTGCTCCTACCGTTGCTTTTACCACTTACACACTGGCGGATGCTCTCAAACCCCCTGCCTCTCCCCGTAAAGCATATAAAGCACCTGTAGTGCCCAAAGCCCTGACGCCCCCCATGTCAGCTGTCCATTACGACTATAGTGATGTCGCCACCAGTTACGATGCTTACAATAGCCCGGACAGCATTCTCACTGCTGACAAGGTACTCTTCAACAAGAAGCAGCGCTGCGTTGACCAAGGTGTTTTCTCGGTGTGTAAATTGTTGTTTATTAATTATCAGCCATTGATTTCTGCTTAGGTTGCTAAGAAGGCCCCAGGCCTGTCGTCGTCATCGCCGCCGCCCAAGGACGACGACGTTCTGCGCACTCTTCAACTCCTGGCGCCAGCGCGGCGATCGAGAAAGCACACACGAAAATTGCACACTCGTTCGCCCCCAACCTCACGAAATCGGGAAAATCCTTATCCGTCGACATCTCCAACTTCATCGCGCTCTACCCTTGATACTCCCCCTTGCTCGCCGACATCTTTTGGATCTCCTTCCGAACCTATCATTGTCCCATTGAACGTACCCGTTGTTCAACCACGCTATACTGGCGACTGGGAAACAGATGCCATCGCTACTGCTGAATACCTTCATTTGGCCCTCAACACTGGCAAGAAACCCTCACTTTCAATTCCAGTTCCCGCGCTGCCATTATTACCTATAGAACCCCATATTATTGACCTAGAACATCTACCGTTCCGTCGTCATCACCATACTCATCGCCGTGCACATCGTCAGCGTGCTCACCCATATTCGCCCCTTCCCCGTCCTAGTCCCAGTTCGTCTTCCCGCGAGCGTTCGAGGAGCACGTCGCCACCGAGCAAGCGGCCGAAGATGACGAGAGACAAAAATGGCAAGCCGATCATGGCTTGCCTGTTTTGTAGGGGCCGAAAGATCGCGTGCGGACCGCCACCCAGGGGAAGTAGTGATCCCACTTGTAAGTGAGTAATATTGTGACCTTTTTTCTTGTGTTTGATTTGTTACTTATGCATTTATCAGTCAGTGTGCTCGTCGTGGGCTCGATTGTCAGTACCCAACCATCAATCGTCGTGGGATGCGCAAGAAAAAGCTTCACGTCACGGTTTCTGAAGCCTCAGCTTCACCAAGTAATGCTGCAGGCGCGGCTCTCGAAGTAGCCAAGGTTAACGAAGGCATTCCGATGTCAGATTGCTCAGATGGTTCGGGATCCAGTGATTGGGACGAGGACTAATCTCTTCCTTTTCATCATACATGTTCAATCGCTTAAGCTTGTGGTGTTTTCGCTGTTTCTCTCATGTCAGGAATTTTCTTGTGCACTTGGTTTAGTTTCATGTGGTTGCTGTCTGTGTTATCCATGTTTGTTCTACTGCTTTCTGTATATCATTTGCTATGCTACTTGCCATGCCAAATTAATACCGTATTAATCAGATTTATATCTTTAGTTCGAGCCTACCATACTTAGTGGTTTGCAATGGAATAAAGAAGTTCAAATTCTCAGGCTTGTCATCGCGCTACCGAAATGATCAGATTGAGCGCCCTTGCTTCTAGCCATATGTAGAACCAGTACAGTGGCGCGTTGGTGTATCACTTCTTTCAAATCTTTAATGCTTTAGTGCCACCGGCGGCCAACTGAAACGAAGTTCCGTCGGCGCGTGATAACTTCAGCATTATCGATCCAAATTGGTCATTGCAGTATTTCACCAACTTGCATAAAAGGCACAAAATTAGTACACAAATAAGATTATTTACCATATAGTGTTCTTGAGGACGACGTGTCCGACTTCTTGTCCGAAATAGTAGTGGGCGTAGCCTTGCAAAGGCACGTGTCAGTTCTACTGAAGGAGAACAGTATGAAAAAGGCATACTGCTGGGATGGTAGTTGTTACTGCAAAAACACAATGATAGCGTATGAGAATGAAGCTGATCGGATATACAAAAAACTCACCCCCAGAAATCGTTCGAATTCGAGCCAATAGTCGAATTATCGATAAAGCCGTAAGCAGACGGGTTGTCAAGAATGGTAGAAAACTGGGTGTTGGAATCCCAGAAGTAAATTGTTATCTGTGAAAGTAACACCTCAGCTCGAACCTTAGAAGGGCTTTCATGGACATACTCCGCTGTTGTTCGCCTTGAAAGCGGCGGCGTATTGCGACAACTTCCTGTTGAACCCAGCGATAACACTCGCTTCGAGTGAGGTTGCCGAGGTGCCTTGCGCGGTCATCTAGTAGAGGATGCCTGAGCAGGAAGTAATCAATCAGAAGGGGAAAGAAAGAGTACCAATGGGGAGCGATCGATAGGGGGAACATTGACGAAGAGGAAGTTCCTAGCTCCGACATTGCTGTAAAAGCCTGATTAGAACAGACATAATCCACGTTGAGTTAGGCCATACTACTGCCAAGAGGAGAAATTGTTAAGACACGGCAGAGAATGATGACATGATGGCAACATACAAGCTTCTGAACCAAAGCAAACTCTGTAGTCAAGAGCGTATCGGAAAAACTATGAAAAGATTCAACGACTTGGCTACAGAATAAATCGGCATGACAGACGCATCACGATCACCTCCCAAGTAATAACTGTTACCAATATCATTGATGCCGATCCAGATCGAGAACAGTGAGTTGGCGCTAACCCATGGAGTAGCCACGGGCTGGGTTCCAGCACCGCTCAAAAATTGGTTGACCTGGTCTGTCAAAGACAAGACTGTGGGCGTATAAGGCGCAACGAGGGTGGCGTCGATGGTAGCGCCTCCGTAGGCGTAGTTATAGGTGAACAGAAGCGAGTTATTGAACTTAGTGGTCACGTAGTCAACCCAGTTCTCACCACCGGTTGCAGTATAGCCGGGATAGGTCGGGTTGCCCAAGGGGTTCCCGATGGCGGGGAGGGTAAGGGTGGGGTCGAAGCCGGTTTGTGTGTAGGAGTCGCCACTGGTTTTCTGAGGAATGAGAAAGTGATCGATGTACTAGGTTGCACAACTTACAAGCTAAACCAATATTTCGCGTTGATGGGGAATGTGGGAGAGGAGGGGCTGGAGGTAAAGGTTTCAGTTGAACTAGCAGGTGTGGTAGTGGCGGTAGACACTCCAGGAACACACTGGTAATACCCTATTAAAGTAGCTTCAGTTCCATCCATTGAAACATGAGGGTTTGTCGCTGACAGTCGTTTCGGTAGGTACAGACAGACCTTCGCATGAGGATGAAGGATGGTCAAGCGTGCTCAAAGGTACATACACCTACCCAGTAACGCAGGTAGTCGTTCCTGTCCAGTTAGTGCCACCGCCTAGTGTTAGGCTCAGTAGTCTTCATATTGGGTCCAGAGATGGGCTTACATTGTCCCCAAACGGGTGATTGAGCGAAAGCAACGGAGGTAACCCCAAGGGCAACAAGTTGAGAAGAGAGTTTCATCGTTGAAGTGATATACGAGGTGTAGCTTAGACCCACATACACGTGGTGGCCATTCTTTTAAAGAACGATGTAGCTAACATCAGTTGCTGTCATGTGTCCGCGTTTGGATGAAGCTCGGTGGACCAACGGACATCATATCGAGCAGGACAGAGGGTAACAAACCGGGTTTACGCCGAAAGCGGGTCGGAAAAATCGAAACTGAAGGATAAACCCGACTGTCTCCAGCGGCTCCAAATCTGCACCTTCTCGTGTGGCAACGGAAAATTTAGAAGGATCCATAGTTCAAAAGTAGTAAAAATGTAATATGACGACCTTCAGAAGGAGGAGGTCGTATTTTGACTTGGGGAAGTGGCCACCGGCTCGGATTTTAGTGTTGGCATCAATGATGTGGGAAAAATCCTTGGCGCCTTATCATAGGTCGACGTAAGTCTACGTCATCCCCGATCTCGTATTGTTTTGCAGAACATCACCAAAAAGTCGCTTAAAAAACTTGGGCATACATAGTTACTCACGAGGTACCATAGACATAATATGTGACTTGTGATATTTGGGCATTGCAGGAAAGCTGGGTTACTGTAATATTGGACCAGGTCTGATTCAATGAAAACTATTGTAAATCACCATGATAATCCCCTTGATTTATGAGGGTCTTCTGGAATGAAAATGCCAGTTAGTTCCTAGGATATATCATACCATGTCTCAAGGGTCATCTCGTACTGTCTTGTTGCTACAGCATTCTAATTCTAATTATTTCCTTACAAAGTCATATTGAATATGTCAAATGTTTTACAAGTTGTACAGTAACAAAGAGTTTGTCTAGCTCATATGGGTTCATGGGGAATTGCTGTGACACATGTTGGTAAATTAAGGAATGCAGCATATCTGTATGTCTCCTATACTTGTACTCCAAAACTGGAGGTGCCATTTGCCTTGTATTTAAACAACATGGTGTTGGAATAGAATAGGAGGACCAGTAGAAGTAGTTGCCTAGTCCTCCTACAAAAGACAACTTATGTTGCCTGAAATCATGCTTGTCCCATCTCCATGCACCTCATAGTGCTGGAACTCATTCATTCAATGGCTTGTCTCTTTGAGCAAGTAACTGCTCAGATTCCTTTGCCTTTTTCACTTTCTTTTTGCTCTCCTGAGCAAGGTACCACTGTTGCCACAACCTATCCAGTGAGGTCATGCCGGGCATTCAACCTCCTCATCCTTCAACTTGGATTCAGAGCTTTCTTTATAACATCTGACTCCAGATCTTCCATCTGTCATGCAGCCTTTGGTGGCCAAGAGGCCACATTTAAGCTGCTTTCCACAGTTGAGGGTCTTGTCAGATCAAAGCAATGGAATAGTATGCAAAAAGAGTGGGTAGCAGAGATTACAGATAAGATGGAAGCAAGCCCTGCCTGGTATGGAACATTTGTAGAAAATTTGCAAAGTCTGATTTTGCTGGGGTCAATTGGTTGTCATGGTCTACAACAATGCATCATCATGGCCTTATCTGGCTCAAGTGTGTGCATGGATGACATAAGTCCATGATCAGAGACAGTCTGTGCATGAGATGCTTGCAATGATATTTACAATACTTCTGATGTTAGCTTATCCACAGTCTTACCTTTTTTGATTGGAGCTATTTGTAAGGGCAACCTCTGGGGGCTGTGGCTAAGTCACACAACTGGCAGAGGGAGATCCAAAGTCTATTGAGTACTGTCTACAGACCTGACTACTCACCTGGCAGAGGGAGATCCAAAGAGAACAATGCTGGACTTATCACATCTTATCACATCACACAGCCACATTTGGGTCACCACTCCATTATCCTGGTCACTATCACAGTTGCATTATCTCAACTCATATATCACAGTGTGGAGAATGAATCCATTGTTCACACACACTATATGTACAGACTCTTCATAGATAGAACCCTCAGTTACTTATACTGGACTGAGGATACATCACTTATAAATTATACCAACATACAAGTTACTGACTGTACTCATAGAATAATGGGGACTTCCATTTCCAACCTCCAGGACTGGTTACAGCACCTCCGCAGCTCCTCTGATGCCCCCGCGGCTCCCCCCAGGACTGCAAAGATCTCCAGAGTACTGCGGAGTTCTCTGTATTACCTCAGCAACCATCGCTCTAGGGTTAGGATTGACTCCAGTCACCTGTACAGTAGTTCTCATGCCTCTGCCGCGCCTAGCAGCAGGGATCCTTAGACTTGTTCTCTTTGGATTCCCCTCTGCTAGGTGATTAGTTACGGATTGT
>JABFYK010000239.1:0-18540 GCA_018849495.1 Termitomyces sp. T123_Mx157
CTGGAACTAGTGGAAGTCATCTGGAACTAGTGGAAGTCATCTGGAACTAGTGGAAGTCATCTGGAACTAGTGGAAGTCATCTAGAATCCTGAATGGGGTTGACACCTGAATGGGCTTGATCTACCAGGGAGGGATCAGAGCTGGAATTTGATGGGAGGGAAAGGGCAGGGTGGGGGTCCTGACACCAGAGTCAGCTAGGACCCCTTGGTCAACCTGGCCATCACTCCCGCCCAACATTTGATGGGACCCTGACACCTCCAACCCAACTCCAGCAACTCTGGAGCAAGGCAAAAGAATTACCAAGCCTTAAGGTGGTCAAGAAAGGAAGGAATATGCACCTCTGCCCTGCCTCCTTGAAGCACACCCCAAAAGCGCCCCAACAACCTCTGAAGTCAATACGGAGAACCACAGCACCCCGACTCACAATGCAGGATAACTCCAGACCCCTCCGCCACTACTTCAACACCTCCTCCCACTTGACCCAGAACCTCCAACATTGAAATGCTCAGTGCCGCCTCTCTCCACACATCCACCACCAGACAAAACCTCTGCCCTCCAACCACCAGGCTATGCCGCCTCTAGCAGAAGAACTCCTCAGCATAGAAGCCACCCTGCCAGAACGAACTATAGGAAAAGGAGAATTCTATATGAAGTAGTTCTCCTGAAGTACTCTGAAATTGCTGACATGTTCTCCCAAGGGAGGAAGAAGCCCCACCATCACCTTTGAGACTATACTACAGACCCCACACCTGATCAGCTTGAGTCCTGAAGCCCCAACAATGAAGAAAATACTCCCAAATGCCCTTGGAGCTCCAGGACGCCTCGATCCACCACTCCAAGCCACTCCAAACCCCTCCACACAACTCCAAACCCTGGCAACACAACTCCAGAACCCTCATTTTGACTCCAATATCCATCAAGGGGACCCACAACACCAACCCATCAATGATGTCTCTATAGCACTCACTCTGCAAGGACAACTTATTGACTACCAACTCCAAACCACTCTGCCCTTGCACAAGAAGACATCTATCAAACAAGGACCACACTGCCGGAGCACCCAGAGACAAACCCTATACAAAGTAGTCTCTCCAGAGTGTCCTAAGCTTGCTGATACATTCCCCTAGAAGCAAGTAGCACTCCCCATTGCCATCCACTTTGAATCAACATTGAGAAGATGCTGCCACCCCCCACTCAACAACAAATTGACATTGAAGAAAATGCTGCCCCCACCCACAAAGAGCAAGGATGTCACACACTCTGAACTCCACCCCAGGAGGTCACCCCTCCCCTCTGCCATCCCCCTCCACCATCAACCACCCAGTAGAATAACAAGCCTGGGACACTCAAAGAAGCTTCCTCCAAAATCAGTGAGGCACCATGCAGCCCAACCACACTTGCCAAAGATCAACCCCAAGCATTGACATCACACGCCAGGACCCCACCACCAGAGTCACCACCCTGCTGTCACCCTACTCCACCCCTCTGGCAAAATTGATTTCCCCAGTAAAAGAATAAACTCTGGACTCTTGAAGTAGTTTTCCCCAGAATCAACAATGCCCCAGGTGACCAAACCACATCTGCCAGAGATTGACCAGACACCAAGAATGACAAGTGGCTCCTCCGACTCCACCCTGACAATCAAGGGACCAATGATGCCCTCCAAAGAAGCAGTACCCTTTCCCTCTGATCAGAAATCTTGTTGATCACCCTGCAGTGCCAAGACCTACCTCCACTCCATTCCTAGTGACCTCCAGACCACTCTGGAGCATGAATGAAAGATTGTCCTGCCCTGCTGTGACCCCCTCAGAGTCTCAGGTGATGTTTCCGTACAACCAACTTCCCCCGCCACCCTCCAGCACTTGTGGACAACCACTCCCCAACATAAAATAAGTGACCTTGAATACCTGGGCAATGGCCAGACCCACCCAAGCTCTCAGAGAACAGCTAGAACCCACCCAGCTTATCCAAGCATGACTCTGGGAACCCCCACTACTTATTTAACAACTCTGCCACTCAGTGGTAACTTCTGTTAAATGTCTGCATGTCACGCAGATTTGAATAAAGAGGGAAACCCCACTCCAGAACCTCCCCTTTTGACCTGCAACACCACCCTGCCAACAAGCCAAGACTCAACCCCACCCACATTGACTCTGGACCTCTGGTTCATGTGCTGGAAATAACAGACCAACAGAATATGCCCTGGACCCCTTCACACCATTCCGCACCACCTCTGAAGTCAACTCTGTCAATGAACCACCCACCAAACAACCCCCATGCTAATCCCAGACTGCCAACTCCTGCTCCAAAAGAAGAAGCAAAGCCCCAAGCTCACCCAAACCAACCCCACCCCACCCCACCAAACCCAAGAAAGCTCTGCCAGCATCAACACCCCACCAACCCCAGCACCATCTCTGCTTAGCTAGCTCCACCCTGGGAAGGGACAAAAACCACTGCCTCAAGTCCCAAGCTCACCCCCAAACCAACCCCACCCCAACTCGCCAAACTTAAGAAAGCTCTGCCAGTGAGTTAACACCCCACCAACCCTTGCACTGCCCCCGTTTTGCTGGCTCTGCCCTGGGAAGGGACAAAAACCGCTGCTGGACCCCCAATACAATCCTCAATGCAACTCCACCAATAAACTACCAACCCCTGAAAACCCAATACAACCTTCCATGCAGAACAAAGACCCTGTCCTCTTCTGGCTTTAGGGGGTATAGTAATCCCCATTGCACAGAAAAACCTAGATGGTCTTGCTCTGCAGAAGCAAACTTCTCAACCTATCTCCGGACATCATGTGCATGCACAGCGTGAATTGTAAATGACATACAGCACTCATTTTGCCCTTTTCTGAACTTCGGGGCTCGCACGACTAAAACCTACTACTAACGTAGCGAGCAAAATTTGTTCGGGTCCTCTAAAACCGACTAAGAAGTAGCGGGAACTTACGTAAAAGAGCCCTACAACTGATAGTAGCCGGGCTCCAACTCGCGGTCCTCTCAATACTCTCCCTCTCTCACCCACTTTTGCCAGTGCTGCTGCTTACCGCATGATGAATTGACTTTGCGCTGCAGATTATGAGAATTTTCTACGAAATTGGAAATCGGCAGACTTCTCTGTCATCCGCCCCTCTATACGTACGAGCCACGCATACTGCATATTGTATCTTCTGGAAAAGCATGATACACCTTGCATCGGCATCTCAATTGCGATCATTATGTATTACATTCTTTATGGATTTGAACTTGTCTACCAATTTATATATCTGTGTCAAAAATGAAAAAGACTAATGATAAGTATTTTGTACCCTTTACGGGATGTATCACCGCCCTAGAGAATGCATGAAGCTCGAAAGATCTAATCCCTCATATTCATGCTCAGCAGGAAGGTCCTCCAAACCTTGCAGGACATTCTTTTGACTGACTGGTCCAGACACTTCCTTCGCTTTTTTCGCAGAAGCCGCATTATCCTCCTCTTGTGTCGTCCGCTTGAACAGATCTAGAACCAGATCTGTATCCATCGAAGCAAGCCCGGAATTTTGTTGAGTAACAATGGAATTTGCGATGTTCAGTTTAAAGCGTTGTAATCTAACGTGTTGTGTCAGCAAGGTAAAGCATCATGAAACGACTTCAGCTAACCCCATTATTTTCTCTTCCAAAGTGCCTTTAGTGATTAACCGATAGACATTAACGACCCTCTTCTGGCCGATACGGTGAGCCCTGTCCATAGCTTGTAGATCTTTCATAGGATTCCAATCATGCTCTACAAAGATGACGGTATCGGCACCAGTCAGGGTCAAGCCAAGGCCTCCAACGTGAGTCGTGAGTAGAAGACAATCGATGCTGGGGTCAGAATTGAATGTCTGCACCACAGCATGACGTTTGTTAGACTCTGTACTGCCATCGAGCCTCATGTAGGTGACTGTAGGCATAAGCTTTTTGAACAGGTCGTTCTCGATTATATCCAACATCTGCTTCATCTGGCAGAATATGAGAACGCGGTGTTGGGAAAATGTGCTGCTGCTGTTGTCCACGGTATCAATCAACTCGCTCTTAGCAGAATCCTGAACAGCAGAGGGGACGCCAATTCCACAATCCGTCAAAAGTTGACTAAAGGAGAGGATTGAGTGATGACTACAGAAGCAATATAAAGAGACTTCTACCGCAATGCAAGCAGCTTGGGTGCATGCTGAATATCGCTGAGGTCCTCGGACGGTCCTCCAACGTGTGCCAGAGCAACATTGATAGCTTCCTTATCTTTATTGAGTACCAATGCAGGGTGATTGCAGAGTTTACGGAGGTATTGTAACGATTGAAAGACATGTTGATGTCCGGCTTGACCAGCTTGAACGGCGCTTTCAGCAGATATACGTGCTTTTGATTGAGAAAAGTCATCATAGAGGTGCTTTTGCAAATCCGAGAGTTCGCAGTAATAATCTTGTATGATCTTTGGAGGCAGGTCGTTGAGAACGTCCTCCTTGAGTCGACGAAGTAAGAATGGCAAAACTTGCTTATGCAGTGCTTCAAGCGCCAGTGCAGCTTGGGGAAGTTCGTCAGAAATCGAAATCGGATCCGGACACAGAATGACAATATTCACCAGCCTCACTACTCTTTGCCTTGCCGTCACGATTTGAGAGTATTGGTTTACTAAAGCGTTCATTAAATGACGCCTCAGTACCCAAAAACCCTGGCATCAAGAAATCGAACAAAGACCAAAGCTCTAGGACATTATTTTGAATGGGTGTTCCAGACAGGATCAGGCGATGTTGTGCGCGTATGCATTTCACCGCCTTGGTGAGCTTCGTTTTTGCATTTTTTATGACGTGCCCTTCATCCAACACACAATAGAGCCAATTGAGGGCCTCAAGGTTTGAGATGTCGTTCCGAACGACTTCATATGAGGTAATCACGACATCGTACAATTTCAGCTTTGTCAAAAGTCTCGTACGTTCGCGGGCGTTGCCTGTGTAGAGGACAGGGCGGAGGTTTCCAGTATACTTCAGAATTTCATAGTACCAATGGCCGGTCAGGGTGGGTGGACAGACTATAAGAGAGGGAAGATGAACAGAGTCTGGCGGCTTTTCTTTTTGATAACGTTGAGATCGTTCATAATGTTTTCCTGCTAAGATGCAAATCGATTGTAATGTTTTGCCCAGTCCCATGTCTGAATAGATAGGTAAATCGGTCAAAAGTCTCAGCAGAGGTGTGCAAAGCGTACCATCGCACAATATCCCATGTAGCTGGTACTTCGCGAGGAACGCCAGCCAGTTGACGCCATCTTGTTGATACTTCCGAAGTTCAGCGTTGATCGAAGTTGGTATTGCATAATGCTCAACCTTGCTTCCATCAAGTAATTGAACTAAAAACTGTCTTTCCGTTTCGCGTCTCTTCAACAATTCTTCCGAGAAGCCCGGTGGGTCAGGTAGCCCAGCCTAGAAATTTTGATGAGCATAGTTAATCAGGAAAAACGGAATTATTGTAACCTCTAATGGTACCATCTTCACTAGTGAGGCAAAGGTGTTGGTTGCAGTAGAACGGACGTCTTCATCTGTGTCACTCATTCTTCCAAGAATGGGAACCACCATGAAGATAACATATGGTAACGCTTTGATATCCAAACGGTTGACGATGTCTAGGGATAGATGTGATTCGTGTTGCAGACGAGAAGAGTCAAAATACTCACGATACACAAGTTCCGTGACGCCTTGCCTGTGGGCCAGAACAAGAGGGTCACCAATCAAGGGAATGAGACGCTCCACCACGTAATGCATCGCATCTGAGGTCATCACATCACATATCGTTGCAAAACACTTGGCAGCAGACTGTCTGATGATGGCAAACCGGCTCCGGAGGGCTAGATCCAACATAGGGAACAATTCACAGAGCCTCGGCCAGACATCTTGATGGAACGTAGGAGTAACGGCCTCTAAAACGCTGAACGAGTCGATCACATCTTGACCAAACTGTTTCTCAATAAGCAAGTCCGAATCCTTAGGAGACTCTGAAAGAAACTCATAAGCATGAACCAGGAAGTAGTGGGAGATTTGATTACCAGTCCGGAAAGCACTAAGTAGACCCCCAGCCATTGACTGCCACATACTGGGAATCACATTCAACAAGCGGGGACCGAACGTAGCAGAAAGCTGATCGAATGCCAACTTGGCACCGCGCCTTGAGAGTTGAGCTTTTGTTGATCCATTACTTTCTTCTTGTTTGTCTTTGTCCGAGTCATGGTCTGTCACTTTCCCATTTGATGCTATTAGTGATAACCTTCGGAACGAGAGGACACCATCTGTAAATTTGCGCGTGTAGGCAAACGTTGGTGTTCGCTCAATGTCTTGGCAAAGGAAGGTGCAAAGATTCTTGACGATTTTATCGGGCGGCTGTGTGATGTTACGTTCGGCACAGAACTTAATAAATGAAGAAACGGCGGCAGCAGAACGAGCTTGTAGATCTATGTTTTCTTCATTCTGTTGTGGTTGCAATTAGATATTTCTGACTTGTATAGTGAAAAAACTCACTTTGATTCCGTTCATGATACCTTTAACAACAGGGCTCACTTTATCCGGTGTACTTTTGAAGGCGACAAAAGCGGAAGCAAACGCAGCTGCTATTCGAATGTCATGCTGTGCTTTGACTTCAATGTAGCGGTCGATGCCGGCGACCACTTTGGATCGTTTTTCCGTGATCACAAGTAATTCACGTTTCTTCGTACGACCCAAACTATCTTTAAGTCTGCTATACATAGGCCCGACAGCGTTCTGTGCTGTTTCTATGGTAAAACATCCTGGGCGAGTCCCTGTAGTGTCGACTTCATTGCCCAAAAATGGGATCGAGGAGAGTGGAAGTTTGCATTCAACGGAAAACGACTGAAGTAACGAAATGCAATCAGCATGGATCCGACTAAGACTGGGGGCCATTTCATGGTAGGAAGAAGGGGGTGTTGCTTGAAGCCAGTCCAACGTTTTCTGACTGATTTCTTTGGCGAGCGCAGATTCGTCAATAAGAGGTGTTGTGCATGAGAAAGT
This sequence comes from Termitomyces sp. T123_Mx157, assembly GCA_018849495.1. Taxonomy (NCBI): domain Eukaryota; kingdom Fungi; phylum Basidiomycota; class Agaricomycetes; order Agaricales; family Lyophyllaceae; genus Termitomyces; species Termitomyces sp. T123_Mx157. The sequence goes on from JABFYK010000239.1 coordinate 7,028, forward strand.
CAGATCGTTCTGCCTTGCCCATTCTTCTGCAATAACAGCTGCAAGGAACTTTTGTAGCATGCTTGCAGAACTGAGATAATGTGTCAGGATGGGCTCAAAAAGCTCTTCCATTTTCTGAAAGCGTTGATCGTCAGCAAGCACGAAATAATCTATGGTCGAGTAGGAATTTACCAAAGCCGGCCACGATGAAATCAAGTATGCTAGTGCCGTCGCGGCACATACCCTGGCCTTGAGAGTAATTTCAGGTGTGATCAAAGAGGGATCTTGAGCGAGCATGTTCTTATCAACATTATGTCGTTCAAGTGCTACTCCACTATCTGGTGTGACTGTCGCGTGGTAGAACTTCGACGGGTCCAGTGGTACACCCACAGGAGTCATGAGGATAGAATACCAGTCAAGAATGAGCTCCTGATTAATGACTTCGCACATCCATGTAGGATTAGCAGCGACAATAGAGATTGCCGTCTTCCAAGCGGACAAACTGGCATCACGAATATCGGAGCGTTCTTCCACAATGAGATTTTGAATGAGAAGGCGGAGGAAGGGGGCGGCTATCCATGCTTTCGAAAGGGAAGAGACGGCCATGAATGAGCTGAGAGTGGTCACGACTGCCAATCGTACATTTGGGATTGTGTGTCTGAAAAAGGGAAAGAGCGTAGGAGCTAAAGTGGCGAGTGGTAACCTAGACCAAAATTCAGCGGCCTTTGAAAACGGATTTGGTAGTCGCACATACGATACCGCGTCATTTGCCAAGATATTTATTGCTTGTTCATATGATACGAGTTTGCCTGGGAGCAGTGTTTAATTCAGATGAGCGTCAAAGTCAAGAGGTCTGACCTAGAAGGTCCATTACAGCTCCGACGCTTGAACTGAGATCATCCTTCATGTTGCGTAAACAACGCCATAAAACGAGAAGAACCTGACCTAACGATTCCGGAAGTTGCTCTACGAGATGCCCCGCAACAGGTAATAAACAAGATGCTGCAACCGAGCGAACGTCGTCGTCTGGATCTCCAAGACTGTAGCGTCGTCATGTATAAGTACGACAAGGTAACACATGGAGAATATATGGTCTACACACCCCAAGACAGCAACGTCAACGACTCCTCGTAACACTTCTCTACCGGCTTCATCAACGTCCATATCCTCCTGTTTGATAGCAGGCTTCTCGAACAAATCACCTCGTACTGCAACTTCGTATTTCAGACCTAATAAGCCAGCATGTCTAACCTCCCAAACATGATTCGTGTCGTCGCCCATCCGGGGTCGAGAATTGTTTGGTGGAATATCAAAATTCTGTTGTATCATCTGTAGAAGGACAGAATGTACTTGTGCAAGAGAACGACGAGGCATATGTATGAGCAATGATGCTAAAGTTTGAGAAACAGTTTCGCGAACTGGCGCCACAACCTTGGGAGGAGATTTGGTATAGGCATGGATTATGGAGATCAAGATACGTACCTGGTCGGATACGAAATCGCCGAAGCGGTCGAGCACAAAAACACAGAGAAGATTTGCAGCAAGGTCGTTACACCAGCGTTCATGAGCGTACTCATTAGCTAAAGGCGAAGCACCATCTGAAGAGGAATGAGGATTGACTGCGGAAGTAGCGTATCCTGTGCGTACCGCGCATCCCGCCATACTGTCCTTGAACCTTCAACAGTTCCCGCAAAGCCATAGCAGCACCATGCCTAACCTCCCAGGCAGCACTGAACAAATCAACTTCCAAAATTTTGACTACGCCATCCCACACCCATACGCCTGATTTTACATCGAGCGCCTTTGACTGCTGTGAAGCCTTTGGAGATACTGCTCCCCCTTTGGTAGGGTCAATGACCACCTTTTCAGAGGAGGCTCCATTCGCAGCTGGCTTTGGGCTTCCAGTTCGAGAGGCAGAAGACGTTGCGTCTTCCGGAGAGATAAGTCGAGCCCTTCTGGATATTTGATGACGTGAAGACATGAAAAAAGGAATACACACACTTATTGTTGGAGCTTGTCGGGACGGTTGTGTATTTGGCGCCAGTAACTTGTGGTGGCGGTTGGGCAGATACAAAGGCGGAGTTACCAGGCTTGCGCTTGCGCTTAAGCCGATTGCGTTCACGAGCCGACAAGACATTTACATCGGATTCAGGTAGAGGTGGGGCAGCAGTATCAGAAGGGGATGGAGCACTTGGCGTGACAGAACGGGGTGGTTCATCCTGTATACACCGTTTAGCATTGAAAGGGCCAGCAACCAAATCAACCGACGATTCTACTTTGTCAACCATGACGTCCATTTCAACGCTTTCATCGGTCTCAACATATGCAGCAAATTCTTTGTCAAGATCCATGTCATCGCCGTCAAGGAACTCCAATCCCAATCGACCCATTGCTTCTTTCCGAGCTTTTTTGACTTCCGCCGCACTCGAAAGTATACCACTCGGTTTGACAAACTCTTTACCCGATGATGCCAGTAACAATTTCCCTTGATGTATGAGTTCCTGTACAGAAAAGTTGGGGAAAGTTGGTGGCACAAGAGATGCATCAGACGCAGATTCGATGATATCTTCATTATGAGAAGGTTTCCAAAGTGGGACCATCGAAAAGATGTGTGATAGCGCTACCGACGCGGCTGATCGAGTATCGAAAGATTTTGAGTGAAGGTAAGGTATTATCTGAACAAGGAATCAGTTGCACAAACATAGGTGACATGTAATCACTCATACCCGAGCCACGACTGCCATGAGTTCAGTCCATACTGAAGGCTCTCCAAATGTCCCATGTTGAGGTTTCGATTTCAAGTCCTCTTCGTTAAGTGCCACATCTCCTGTAACGCTCTTCACGGCCAATTGAGCAAGTTGTTTGGCCGCAGTATTCCTCACTGATACTGTTGAACCAGTGTCCAATAGCAGGAGGAGTCGGTCCAACCTGAAGATATGGCATTGAATGAAAACCTGCACAGGATATTTGGAAAGAAACCTACCTTGAGGTCATGCCGCAAGGGGTTAATCGGGCCGGGTGATAATATGTATGTTTTGGCTTGTTTACGGGGGGAATATCGTCGCCGCAGAGAGCCTTGCCTTTAAATCTCTTGTATCTTGTGACCGGTCATGGTGACTGTCACAAGTTTCCCCCTAAATCGGTATAGCTTTCTGTGGTTTTGTTCACACGAAAACTTTCCAAATGACCTTCAATGCCTCGGGTTGGCATCATGAGTTTATCCAGCTTCTTGCTGAAGATTTGAGCGATGATGCAAATCCTCTGACAAGAGGTAGCTGCTCATTTATCTCAGTGATACCTTCTCACCCAGATTTTCACTCCTTCAGCTCTTGTGAGGTGTAGTCGACCTGCCTATAGCGCTCTCACAAGTATTGCGAGGGATATTCTCGCTGGAAAATCGATTCAATGCTCGTGTTCGCTTTTGGATTCCTTGATGGCAGACTCGCGAAGACATTTGTCTTCGAAAGCTACCGGAAAATCCCTGGCTGGGTGGATGAGACTTTACACTGACTCATGCTTACTGAGGTCTTTAGCGGATCTTGGGCCTTCCACTGCCCTTGAATCGATTGCAAGGTTGGACAGTATCATCATCACTTGTGGCATAGCCAGTGGCCGCCTTGATTCCATCCTATCTATTATTAAAAGCATCCAGCGATCCTATCTCTCCATCACCTCATTTTGCACATATGCCACAGCCAGTCGCTCGAGACTTGCCAACAATGATGAACTACGTGGGAACCTATATACCTCTTCGTCTGAGGTTTTGCTATTATTGGATGCCCCATCTCTACTTTCGTTTAGAACGAACTACAGCAGATCACCTTTCGCTATTCGTGGTTTTGCCTGCGATTGGCCGGCCCTAGTAGAACACCCCTGGTGTTCAGCTGCATACCTCCACTCCATCTCAGGACCTGGACGTGTCATACCCGTTGAAATTGGAGTTGATTACCGGGCCAAGGGGTGGACGCAAGAGCTCATGAAATGGGATGACTTTCTGGCTTACCTCGATCTTGACGAGAAGCCTCTTTTGACGAACACGACGCAAAATGATATTATTTACCTCGCCCAACATAATCTTTCGTTGCAGTTTCCAGAACTTGTAAAAGATATCATCGTGCCTGACTATGTCTATGTCTCATTGGACACACCTGAATTTTGTCATTATCGACCCCCAGGAAACGATGAACAACTGGTCATAAATATGTGGCTGGGACCGAAAGGAACTATCTCACCTGCACACACAGTATGTGATATCCGCACTCAAGATACTCCTACAGTATAAGTTGAGCTCTGTTCTCAGGACCCGTATTACAACCTCTTTGGTATGGAATATATATCATTTGTGCTTAATTCACTCACTGAGGCTCACCACAGTCCAAGTGGTTGGTCAGAAGATAGTGTGGTTGGCGCCCCCCAACGTGACAGCTTCCATGTATCCATTCTCATCTAGTGAAGATTTGCAAAATCCGGACGTCTCATCTGGGATAAATAACACTTCATGTGTCGATGTTTTCAATTCGGCAGAAGAGGAATTCCCGGATTTCTGGAAGAATGTAGTCCCAAAGGCTATGTCAATCATCCTCAATCCTGGAGATCTCTTATACATACCCCCTGGATGGTGGCATGCGATGCGAAGTGAAGAAACAAGTTTTTCAGTCTCGATGTGGTTTTGACAAGTGAAAATTTAATTGAAAATAAAAGTATACTTATATCGGTAGTATGGTCACACGCTAGTATTGGAAGACAATTACTTAATTCTTTTGCTACTATATACATCCTCTGAGGTGTGTATGGCCTATGGTGTATAATTCGCTGGTGCCTCTTCTTCTTAAACCCTGTCGTGTCTACAATACATGCTTGCTATGAATGTTGTTGATCTCCCAAGTTTTCCCAATTCTTATTCCGGCAGGTGGAGCTCGTTTGCGTCAACGACGCTCAGCTCTGTCCACATAACTCAGGCAATACAGCATTCCTCTGATGATGGCGCCACACTCATGTTCTCTAAAATGAATCTATCGGATGTCGGAGTAGCTGCTGTGGATGAACTCGCCAGGATCGGAAAGGAACGGTCAGAAGATGAGAGTCCCCTCAAAAGGTTCGCATACTTTGAGGCTTAATTCATATCAATCTAATGCGTCTTGTCAGGATCACTCTTGGAAACAACCACCTTACTAGTCTTCCTATGCAGTTTGCTCTTTTGTCGCAACTACGTTACTTGAACTTAAAACGTAACAATTTCTCTGTATTTCCAGATGTTGTGAGTAAGGTTTATTATTTGACGGGTAATTCATCACTTAACGTGACAACACGCTTTGCTAGCTCACTCTCATGCCATCCCTTGATACTCTGGATATTAGTCATAATAAGATAAAAGGGTTACCTATCGAGGCTGGGCACCTTGTGCATCTTCGGGTACAGAACCTGTCCGTCTGACTTGTCCGTATGATTAATTTCTGTCCTCAGGTGTTCAGTTTATCTCGAAACAAGATTACACAACTTCCTCCATATCTCGCTCAATTCCCAAATTTAGAGGTATTACAAGTCGAACGGAACCCAATTGAATGGCCTCCGAAAGTTGTGATGGAGAAAGCCGACAGTCTTGACTCTCGAAACGCTATGAAGGACTGGGTACGCAGTCTACAACAATGGATAGAAGCGGACTCCCATTCCCAAATCCATAATGAATTTGGTTCTCGAGAACAGAAAATGGTTCTTTCTATGTCAGCTCTTCCCTTAACTTGTACTACGATCATTTCTGACCGGAGAATAGGGAAGAAAATCATCACTCTTGGAAATTTCCTCTGAGGGAAAATGGAGGTTTCACACCGCACAATCGCTCTTTTTCCGTCGGTTCAAGTGCTTCCGCCTCGTCTACCTCGGATTCCAACCGAGAACCAGAGGTAGAGAATCACTCCTTGCCTGTCGAAGCCGACCATCCATCCCATTTACCCTTTGATATACTTGGCACATTTAGTGCGGAGGATTCTCCGACGCGTGCTCTCGAGAGTTACCTTCCAAGCCCCGCAGATTCGGAGTTCTCCGATGGCGATCTCATCCCTACTTCACTGGGACATTATCCTCATGCCCGAAACGCCTCTTACAGTACCGGAACACACTCTCTAACGTTCTCCAATCTTGCAGGGAAGCAAAGCATGCCTGACCTCCGGAACACAAAGCTTGATTTCGGTAGCAAAAAAAGTATAGGACTTATCGACGTCGCCCCTGCCAGCTCATCAACAAGCCAGGAGCCCAGTAGTTACCATCTAGCCCCCTCGATCCTTCCCAAAAAGCAGGACTCTGATTCTTCTTTGAGCTCTCATCGTGTAGACGGGTCTATGCCAGAAACGAGCCGAAGATCCCCAACACAAACCTCAATGGCTTCGCAACGTAACTCTTATTTCTATCGACTCTCTTCCCTTCCTATATCTACGCCACTTACGCAGCCTCTACTGTGCCTTATCGAATCTGCTCGAAGCATTCTCTTTGCAGTTTGTCAGGTTGTCCAGACTTTGGAGTATCTCATCGCAATAGATTATCGGATGTCATCCGTCCTACGAAAGGTCCTAGATCCTGTCAGTATCAACATGACACAGTTGGTTAATTCGCTTGAGCGATTTGACGCCACCAGTCGCATATCTCTTCCTTCGCCAACGATTTGTCGAGGTGTGATGGAGAGCTGTCGAAATACCATTACAGTTTTTAGTAAAGCAGTTGGGGTATTGGCTTTACAGCTGCAAGGCATTGTCACAAGTGATGATATACGGTATTCTCGGTGGCTTCTTTTAGAGTTATATGGTGCCACTGCCGAGTTGGCATCTGCTTGGGAAACAATTGCACCTCATATCGAAGCCATCAGATCCTTTTTACAATCCAAAGCGTTTGTTGGTCAACCGTCGCCCCTCGTCCTGAATTCTTCCGCGGGCGATGTTTATTCCGTTTTGCCAGCGTCTATAGTTCCTTTGCCATCTGATTCCTTGGCATTACTACGGACTCAACCAGGAGTACCCAGGGTGAACGAGGGTGTTCGGACGGCTCGTAGACACGCAGGTTCATTCAGCTCAAAGGATGTCGAGATTGGTAAAAAGCTGCCCTCATACGACGATGTCCCGGGGTTACTTGGAGGTGTAGTGTCCGGGACAGCTAGATCTACGCCGATACCACGGGCTCCCAAAGGGCAGGCCACTCTTGCTACTACCAGCATCTCATCCTCTATGAAACCTGTTTTATCTTTTGCACACCTTCCTTCAAACGGCTCTGCCATAGGCGATTCTCCCCGTGCCCTGCATTCTCGCCAAAGCTCGCAAGCCTCATTTCGAACATCCGCGTCCCCATCACCATTGCTGCCTACTAAAACGAATTATCTAGATCTCCCCTCGAACTCCAAGCTACAGGTTGATAAGGAAGCGTTGCAAGCTGTACAAGCTGCTGTCAATATTGCTCCATCTGTTTGGGATATGATTGAGACTTTGTTCTATGGAGAGTTGAACACAAAATCGTTGGTACATGGTGCACTCGAGAAGGCACGTGTAGTGACAACGCGATTGAATCAAACACTTCAAATTATGCAAATGCACGACTTCGACGTTTTTTCTGATAGAAAGGATTTTCGTGAAGACGCACATGCATTTCTCAAAGTGAAATTAAACTACTTACTTTGCATGATGCACACTTATATTATGTGCAAATTTAGGTCGTCGTTCAACTTTCCAATATCATTAAAACCTACAGGGGCTCGAATTCTGTATCCTCGACTCTCCGTACAGGCATGGTGAAGCTTACAAATTCTACTGAGGAATTTGCAATCTTACTTCATGTGTCCTCCTTCGCCCCATCTGCCACCCCACGTCCTTATACTCCCCTGATCACTAATCTATTAGGCCCTGAAGATCTCCGTCTTGATTCCAGCCTCTCCCGAAGCAAAAGTGCCTATCATTCCGAAAGCTTCAAGTCTCCAGGCCATACCTACGATGGCCCACGTAGTGCGCTCCCGTCACAGACATTCAAGTTACCCGTTACGAGACAACTACGAAGTCGAGAAGGTGTAGACAGCCCGATCGCAGATCCAGGATGACTATGATCAACCAAATTTGTCTTCGAATTCGAAGCTCACGGGTACAGCATATCTATGTATAGCTTATACCGCAGACGCGTCTGTTGCCTCTTCATTGTGAGTAATCTCTAAGCCTGCCTCTGCCACTATTCGTATGCTGCTGTGTAAATACATAGCCGTGAGACAATTCGATGTAATACAACTTGGACATCTTGCGCGCTAAGGTGTGGTAACACAATTTATGTGTTCTGATTATTGGTAACCCATCACCTGCACAAGAATTATGTCTAGACAAGGTAAATGAAGGCCGAAGACAGGGCACTGACTAGAATTTGCACGTGATCAGTGAAAGTGGCGAGAGTGCACAGTTAATTGGAGTCTGAAAAAACATCTCCGTTATTCTATCATCCTCTCGGTTGGAAAATTGTAATGAAAAACGACGTGCATTGCTTACAAAATAAGAGCAGAAAATATGCGGTCCAGAAGCATCATCTGAAGAGAAACTATTGAAGAATAAGTAAACCTATCGAGGCTTCAAGTTCAATACGCGCTGCATACCTGCAGAATCTAGGAACACCTATTGTCCTACCTTTTTTAAGCGACGAGCGGATTCTCAGCGAGATCTGTTGAGGGACAACTTGCACACTACGACTGCGCGGTTGCGCCAAAAATCAGAGAGAACGGCAAAAAGTCCAAGGAACATTATGATAACCGAAGAAATTACCAGTACTGGGGATTTCTATACCACGCCATTTACTCTGCTGTGCAAGGGGGGAGCAAAATTGGAATGAAATATATTGGGTCAGATTTTTAAGCAGCATTTGAGATAAGGCATACACCGGGTGGATCTTGTGCACGAATGAGATTTTAAAGAGATATCAACATAAAAGACGTTCTGGAGATGCTCATTTGCAGGCAGAGCACCGAAATATCATGGTGGCTCGGTACCAAGGGGGCAAGAAGAACTTGTCTGCAATTCCCATTAGGAGTTGGCATAGCTTCTCTTCGGAGGAGAATGCCCCCTGTATTGTGCCTGCAATGAGCAGAGTGAAGATAATAACAAACAAAATCAATAGTACAGTAATTCATAAGGTCATATTGGAATAAAGGTTGTTGATGTTCAAGCTGAGGTTGTGTTGACATGCAAAAAAACTCTCTCTTCCTTTTCCAGAAGGATGAGATGACATTGAGAACAATGAGATCCAATCATCACCAATAAACAAGGAAGTAGAGAGAAGACCAACCTCTGTGTTTCATGATTGTCTCAGGAGAAACATTATCAACAGGTAATTTTGCAGAGCCACCAATATGATGGTTGTGACCATTGATGATGTCTATTACTGCCTAGCTGCCATGCAGGAAACACTATCAACTAGTGGTTTTGCAAGTAGTGTACAAATGGACTCTAGAAATAAGGGTTGCAAGAGCTAGGTCCCAGAGAACCTGGTTTAGTGAATGTTGTTGGCATCTGCCCATGTCACACCATTGTTATTATGCCACTGGCTCTCTGGCCATCCCACTATTTGCTTTTACCATTGTTTATGACCCTATCAGAATAGCTATATATATATCACTACTTACTGTATGATACCCTCAGTCCTTTGTATATGACTGAGGGTGAGTCCCTGTTTGGATTCTTACTGATGTTGTACATACTAGATTAAACTTATGATATTATTATAGGTCAGCAGACTAATATAAGTCCTTTGTTTATGATTGAGGATTCAACTTACAATATCATCATAGACATAACAGTATCATAGTCAGAGTTCTAACAGGTTATGGGATATTGTTGCTACACTCTCTGAAGCATATGTCAGTTCCTATGTACCTTGTAGTGCATATCACACTCTTCACATCTCAGTCACCCTGAATCCTGATTAATTGATTGTGTCTTGTCTGTGTGGTCCTTATCCCATACATGCCATTATGAAACCTTTGCTCTCTTTGCTGTCCTAAACTACCACCATAGGATCTACTACCTCTCCCATTCCTTCTACTGCTGAGTCTGACCCCTCCCTAATGGCCATTGATGCTGCTTACCTGTAAGGAGACAGTCCCTTTAGGACTGTTTGACTCTATTTCAAGCTCAGTCAGAGGATGATTTACCATTCTAGCTCATCTGACACACCACCTGTCATGCCCTACACCCTTCTGTCCCGTTAGCCACCTTCCATGAATCACATGCTTGGACCTTACTCAATATAGATTAATTGTTAGCCCAGCTTCCATACATACTGCTGACAGATGAAGTAGTTATGTTAGTCATCATTTCTAGTGATGTAGTATATAGGATGGTCTGCAAGATAGAATATCCTCAGACTGAATGATAGCAGTGTTTACCAGGTCTATCCACTAAACCCACTGTAAGCTCCCTAGTGCTGCCTTCCTCTCTCCTGCCTCTTGCTTTGACCCTTGCCCAACCCTAGCCCATGGTATTGCTTGCTAGACTCCTGCTTGTCTCTTAGCACTTGACATTGTGAGATAGGATTATCCCACAGTGTTGAGTGTTCCCTTACATTATCCTCATATCCATCTGATTAGACTCAATGCTCAATGGTCTGCCTCTAAGACTCCCTTCAACCATGCTACTGGAGAATTTAGCAAGTGGTCAAGAAAATTGGAGATCTTTTTGCAATAGTGCAGTCTAGACCACTATATCTTTGCTCCTGAAAATAAACCTGAGCTCCTTATTATGCAACCTGATTAGATCACTGAATACATGGCCTTTGCCAACTGGCTATCCAATAATGGTCTGATCATTGGCATCATCTGTGCTGCTATATCTGATGCCAAACAAGAAGGCCTTCATATGGACAGGACTGCAAGGGAGTGCTACAGTGCCTTTAAGGCAAGAGCACAATGCAAGGGGCCTGTCAAGCAGGTCACTTTGATCTGCCAAGCTCTGATGACAGATGCACTCATAGCAGAACCAATCAAAAATACTGCCTGCAAGATATGCAAGCTCATAAATTGAGTGTTTGCAATTGGAACTAATGATAGGGACCTTCTCAAGTGCATTGCACTACTCAACTGTATTAACAACAAATCATTTCAATCAGTCCAAATGCAAGTTTTGCATAGGCTTGCTGACTCCACCAAAGAAAAAACTTATACTCCTGCCAACATTCATAAACTCTTCCAGACAATTGATAGTCTTGCTAACCTCACAAAATCCATGACTAGAGATACCACTCTCATTAAGACTCAAAGGCCACTACTTGTACCCATAGTCATGGTCCAGGCTATTGTAAGGGCACACTCAACAATGTGGAATACTCCTATCCCACAAGGCCAAGTGCAGAGAGACAAGCAAGAGTCTAATGGGTGCTAATGCAGGTTAGAGTCAAGTGAGGGTTGAGCAGAGGCCAAAGGGAGTTGGACGTTACTAAGGGAGCTTACAGTTGGTTTGGTGGATAGACCTGGGAAACACTGCTATTGTTTGGTCTGAGGATATTCTATCCTGCAGACCATCCTATATACT
>JABFYK010000241.1:0-18432 GCA_018849495.1 Termitomyces sp. T123_Mx157
CATCAAATACCATTTCCTACGGGAACGCGCCCAATCCAACGAACTAGCCCTGCACAGGACCCCTTCAAAAGAAAACATCGCCGACATTTTCACCAAAGCACTACCGACACCTGCGTTCCAATACCTGCGACCTCGCCTGGGCCTACAATAGCGCCATGATCCAACGTGAGGAGGAGTATACGTGGTGAGGAGGAGTATACGTGGTGAGGAGGAGTGTTGGACAAACGACGATTGTGTAAGTGCCACCACACATACTCTTTGTTGGATGGCCGCTGCACTAGATGCTTTGACATGGCCACTACGTTTTGACATGGCCACTGTGCCCCCATTGTTACAGACACCTATATATACACACCGTAGATAGACTACACCCTCAGTCGATTATACGAGACTGAGGACTTGAACTTACTTGATCTACTTAGGATCTATCAATACACGGTCTGCTTTCTAACACAGGTATCTGATTTTCTGTGTCACACACTATGCTTACATAGAAGATATGGTTGAAATGTATTCTATATATCCTTATCATGCTCCGGGTAAGCTATTGCTCCATACGGGAATGCGAAAACGTACCGTTGAACCATAAATAGTTGGGGCAAAGAGCCTTATGATTTCCATTTTCAATATCTGCAGGACATGATAATTTTAGGAAAGACAGGAGAACGATACAATATATCACACCGATGTATGTTGTTTACAGACAAACTATTTCTCAGTGGAAGAACATAAGATTGACGAGAATAAAAGAATAATGAAGAAGGAAGGTGGAGCTGTCACCCCGCTCATAAGCTGCGGAGGCAAGAATAACGAAGAAGGAAGGTGTAGCCGCCACGTTTAGCTGAAGATTCACTTCTTCACTCATCAAGCAGCTGCGTCTCCTAGAACCAATCAAAAAAAATCCGAGAATGCAAACATCATACGTACCTCGAGCCCTAGTGGCCCCTCCGCAGGCTGGGTCTCTACCAAATTCAGATCTTCCCGTATCGGATAAGTCATCATTACATCCATCTGCGAACTCTCCGTCTCATTGACAGGAGCCACAGCGACGCCTTTCTTCGGCTTCGGCTTCTTCTCCTTCTGGATAGACGGTCCCATACCGAAAAGCGTGGTCTGTCGTACCAAGCTCTTGTCTTTCGTCGAAGGTTTAGCAAAAGGTCCTAGAAGCAAGCTCCAAGTCAGGGGCCCGTATCCCAGGAGACTAGCAAAAGAAACACACGTTTTGAGTGCATACCAGCTTCAGGCTCACCGGCACCAACCTTCTCGAAAAAGCTCTCACTTTTTTGTATCGTCTTCCCATTCGCGTCTGCCTTCCTTGCGAATGGATTGCGCATCTCTTGACCAGGTTTACGCGCGAAAGGATTGACTTCTTCATATTGACATTAACGACATATATTCACAATGAGCAGTAACACAAACTGACTTACTCTGCTTAGACGGAGGTGTTGGGAAGCTGGATTCAGAATCCTCGACCTCGGTCCTTTTGCGTTTTCCATCTGCGGATGAATAGACCGAAGCTGGTATATCTACATCGTCCGTGAAAGAAGGCCCATCTATTGAAGGAACCAGCGTCGGGGCAACAGAGCTATAGCGTGTTGTTTCGATCACAGGCGTCGTCACCCTCGTCAACCTCGGCCGCTCAATCGTAGGCGGTGGTCGAACATCACCGAGTAGATCTGTCCTCGAGTTTGTACCGGAGTCATTTGTAGCAACTTGAATTTCACGAAGAGGCGGGTCAGGCTTCAACCACCGTCTACGTTTATTTCGTGCAGCAACGAGCCTATCTTCATTCTCCTCCCGATCGGCCTTAAGAATCGCGATCTTTTCTCGTAAACCGACCAGGTGATAAAAGTCAGAAATCTTCATTGCTGAGTCAAACGATGAGATGTTATGTAGGAGCTTAGTGAGCTCAATAGCACGGGGAACATTGTCGGCTTTGCAGGCTGCTTGGATGAGGATGATGAATTCCCTGTCCATCGCATGCTCCCGTTTGAGAATGTCGTCAGTCGTCAATTCCTCATCAAGGGAATCCAGAGCTATTTGGACAAGAAGTGATTCACGTTCGACACTACAAGTAAGGAGCTATTAGATTGCTTGGTGGAGGGAGAGTGATGATTCTTACAGCTCCTCCTTCGGTTCGTTGAGCCGGAAGGGCATCCGTAACGGAAGTTCTTGAATAAGTGGACGCGGGAAACCAGGATGTTCTTGTCTTCCCTATGGTTGCACCGGTCATCAAATCGAAGTGAGTAGTCCTTGTAACCACATACCTTGAGAATGAGACACATGAAATTACTCTCTGTAATGCCAACCGGCCAGTAGGATTCGTCTTTTCCTTGACGTCGTTCAAGCAGATTTGTATCCATGACTCTCGCCCAAGAAGCGTGGTGTGGTATCCGGAATTTCGTGAGGATATGTATATAACCTGCACTGTCATACATTGCGGGGGCCTAGAATGGTTAGTCAGCCTGCAATATTCATACGTCAGAGAGCTAGAGAGCGAACCCCTTGGTCAGTCAGTCCTATCCATTTGAGAGTATGTCCTTTGGGGAGGGGAAGCACGTCCCGCTGCTTCACACTGAAATCCTCGAAACTGATAATTGAATACGAGAGGTTCTGCGAACCTAAGGATTCAACTGTTAGGTTCCATTCACTCTCGCGAGGATGAAGCAAAATCATACCATCTATCGTCGTCGCCCCAGCCCGATGCACTACAAACACCCACTCAGGACCAGCAACCATCGACACAAAGTCTCCACCAAGGCCCAATATTCTCCTCTCTCTCCCAGTCCCGGTCAAGAATGTCAAGTCTCCTTCCGACGTAGCAACCACGACATTTCCCCACCCCTGCAAATCAAGATCGTCCGAATGCCGTAGACTACTAGAAGGCCGCGTACCGCCCGCAGCAACTCCTAGCACTGACGTTCCAGGACGTTTGAGGACATATGTCCATTCACCCTGGTTAGTCCATGTACCATATGGTTTATACAACAGTTGTGCGGGATGTTCGTTTTCTGGAGGGCACGCGAAGGCGGCACCACGTTCGCCTATGGAGCAAAGTTAGTCATAGGGATAAGAGAGAGATATCTAGAAATCTCACCAAGATATCCCAGGTCATATTTGAAGTTATCGTTGAAATGGTATGATCTCCGCGCGGAACGGTCGAAGAACTCGACATTAACAATTTGATGCGTGTCTTGGTCCGTAACCTCTATGACACCCAGCATGTTGTACGCTAAACATAACCTAAGTAAGTACAGTGATAAAGCCACGAGGAAAGTATGACAGACCGAGATATCTCTTTCTGTTCTCCAGTGGGGTAGATCCAGGCTGGAAAGGTGGTTGAGCTTTAGTAATGCTCACTAGAATGTGTTATTCCGTGAAAACTAATTAAAGCAATCGGAAGTGTAGGCTCACCCATCTCTTTCACTAAACCATCGGTCTTCCTAATTGATTCAGGATTGTCCTGTAGGCCCCCTCCCAGATCGTCAATTATCCAGTCGTCATCGACATCGCCGTAGCCAGGCTCAGGG
Organism: Termitomyces sp. T123_Mx157; assembly: GCA_018849495.1. Taxonomy (NCBI): domain Eukaryota; kingdom Fungi; phylum Basidiomycota; class Agaricomycetes; order Agaricales; family Lyophyllaceae; genus Termitomyces; species Termitomyces sp. T123_Mx157. Next base: position 3,531 of record JABFYK010000241.1, read on the forward strand.
TCAGCACCGTCATCGCCTTGGAACCAAGTGTTAGAGCTAGCAGCTTCTGCAATGTCGTCGAAGAGATTACTCTTGGGTCGGGCTGTGATTGTCGCAGCAGCAGTAGTTGCGAGTGACCGCCTGACAGGATCCGGGTAAGTTTCTGGTATTGGTTTGTGCCAGCGGCTGAAACATCCTTCCGTATCCGTCCAAGCTAGCAAGTTGTCTTTAGGTGAAAACGCTAAATGGGTTATAGTAGCTCCCGGCGTTGCCGGATGGCTACAGCAATTTCATCTTAATTCATGTCAAGTAATGTGAGAAGGTGATTGACCTAGCAATTAGTCGTCTTGATTGTATTGACCATACATGGACCTTGGAACGAGATGCGCATGCGAGATATTCACCATTTACCGAGACAGCAAGCGCTGTGATAGGTCCGGAAAGGTCCTTGTCAGAAAAAGAGATTGACCTAGACCAGCCCGACCGGGATACAGTCACAATTTCTGAAACAAAAAGTCAGACCATGAAAAGATATGGACCGCTTTCGTCACGGACCATGAGTTCTGGAAGCAGCATAAAAGTGCTGGCCAGATGTGTGCCAAACTGCTGAGCAATCATGAGCATAGTCTGGGGACCTGTCAAGGCAGCTCAATAACGAAGTCAAAAAGAGAAAGGAAGTGCACACATGGGATCCCCGATAGCAGGGATCAGACCGTCAATTGTCGTTTCAATCTGAGGTTCCTCATTAGATAAGTTCCATACAATGATCTTTCCATCCGCCCCAGAGGTTGTCTGCCAGCTTGATCAGAAGGATTATATCTTCATCGATTCAAATGGAACATACCAATAGTGGAGAATTTGGATGCCATATTACTTTTCGCACACTGCCGACATGTCCTTTCAGCTGCTTGACTATCTTGATGTCTTGCAAATCTATAACTCTGACATCAAAATTCCTATAAAACCCGTGAATTGGGTTGAGACCGAGAGAATAAGGTGGCACCGACTCGGAAGCGATGGCTACTCTCTTGCCCTCCGAATCAACCGCTATTGACCGAATCGCCACTCCATTGGCATCCCAGATGTACCCAGTGAGTTCCGACTTATGTTTGCTGTACTGCCTGACCGCTGAGTCTTCACTCCCAGATAGCCAGCCATCGTTCTGGGCAGTAGAAATAGTTGACGTGAATATTATATTCAAAATTAAACGACGTACCGAGGCTGCCACTGCCGTGATTGATTGGTCTGCCTCAGACGCAGTCATAGGCTCCTGCTCAACACCCTCGCTCATTTTCCATATTCGAACGATACAATCTTGCCCTCCCGTATAGGCATGACTGTGTACTCAACTGAGCGGATTCCTACACCTGTGAGCTGTAATGGACTTACGTTCCATCCCTGGAGAACGTCAAGCAAGTAATCCCGGACTCATGAGCTGGATTGGTGACGAGATGGGCCATGGAGTCAACAACAGATGACAGCAAGAGCCCAACAGCGACTCGGACGCGCTCACGGAGAAAACACGGCTCGTCACAGCTACGGTCACGCGTCTGTGACAGCCCTTGTTGTCGTTTGCCGTGTTCAGTTCAGCTGTGTCCCCGTATCCACCTCAACGGCCGTTCAAGCTTCAAGCTTCACAGCTTCATCGACATCACTCGTTCTGCTCAAAGTAGTCGTATGCTTATTGTTGATCACGACTTTCTAGATGCCTTCGTGAGTAACAAAATTAGCGCAGATTTTGTTCGATTTCAAACTTAAGCTAGCTACACATCAGTCTGGTTTTTCTCAATTTAGGGAAAAGCATACTCGGCTGATCACTGTTTGTACCGACACTGTGTTAGTCTGCTGGATAGAGTGTGCTAGTTGAAACCCAAGCCACTCCCCTTGGGTTTGACCAATGCTGCTCCTGAGCCTGGTTGCCAATCACCCTTTCCCAAATATGTTCTCAGGAGCTCCCAGCCTCTTATCTTTCTGGCATTTTGATGTTCATACTAAATTACTTGTGGATATACAGCCTCATGATTTGTTCTTGGATAATCAGATGCAGTTACCAAGTATTATCACGGAACTTTTCTCTGTTCTTGATCACTGGTGCTCGACACAACAAATCATGAATCATGATCCATCTCGTATGACCGTTACGGGTATGGTAGACATATATGACACTGCTTTCTCTTATGTGCTCATTGTATATATAGCAATTCCTCCGATATAGATCTACATCTATTTTCTCCTTGATCCCTCAGCACTAGGCTCTATGTAAATCCCCTCCCTGACTCTACTACCCTTCAAATTCCTTGCCCGTGTCGTTGTTTTCCCGTACATGAATTCGCTCCCATACCCTCTCTTTCCTCTCATCTGTATTTCTGCCTGCATATCTACCCTGACTTTAATCTTCTCGACGCTCATCATCGGTGTATCACCGGTTCTGTGGATTCTACCGGCACTCTTTCTATCCACGGTCGCTCACCACGCCGTGACCATTCTAATCTCAAACTCCGAAATGACTGGGTCCCTCCGCCTCTTCTCACTTTCTAATCTCGCTATCTCTTGCATCCTGATGTGCCTTTGGGCAGTAGGGTGTGGTGCAACTATTGCAATCACAGTGTTGTTACTCAAGGGACGACTGACCAGGATTGTGCCACGGGGAAACTGGAGTATGATTGTCTCGTGCATTTGCGCTCTGCTGGAATCCATGATCATGGGCTCCATAGTGACGCTGACATGGAAGGAGCGGAAACGGATTCGATACGCAGACAAGTGGAAATGGAGACCGGGGCGCTATTTCCCCTTTTCAGCGCAATGGGGGTATGTTGCTATCTAGTTGTATACTCCATGTTCACCTATACTTAAGCGGCCCGTAGAATCGGCCCTCGTTCTGGGGAATAGAATGAAAGTTGCCTCTCTAAACGACAATGGCGTCTCCTAACTTGATTTTGTCATGTAGGCTCTGATCAGTCTGGGATGCCCCAAGGCACTTGCTACACGAGGATATTTTATACCCTCATCCTGTACTATCACCAACGGACACCTAGAAATCCCCGGAGACCAGTAGCCTGACGCGTTCGCGAAGAACTATAGTACTATTATACACTATACAGTTACTCAACCAACAAGAAACTTTCAATTATGGACCTGCAGGAGTCCACCATCATCGGAATCATCACTATCAGCATCGCCATTATTTCCTCCCCCCTCTGACCTGGACACCTTGCTATTCTCGTCCTCCTTATCAGGCTCCTTAGCATCAACCACCGGTAACTTTGCTTTATCAGGTACTTCCTCCTCCTCAGGTGCACCTGAAGTAAAAGATTCAGCCAGAGAGCTTACAGTGGTAATGGCCATATCGAGAACGGCCTCCACCCTTTTTCTCAGTGGTTCGTTGGAACTGGTAACCTCCTGAAAGAAAGAGATTATCAGTCCAGCATATTATTGAGATATCATGGAGAGCCAGATTGACAGTATGCACATACCAATGTTAGAAGATTGATCTGGGCATCTGCCTCATCAAGCCGAACGATCAACCATGGGTCGTGACTTTCCTCGCCTTGTTCGTGATCAGCTTCATCGGCAGTATCGGGCATGTGGAGCTCAACCTTCCCAAAATGAGCCTCCAAAAACATCACGAGGCGCTGTATACGAAGGAACGGCGAGGCGTCCTCGACATCGGCATGTGGATGCACGTGCGAGTGAGAGTGGGAATGTGGTTGCGTCGTCACTGTAACCATGAGCGCAGTTCATCAGAATGAAGTACAATGGATAGATGGAGATGGAACGCCAACAGACATTTGACGGATGCGGGGCTCTTGTCAATTCCTGTGATAAGAGCCAAGGTGGAGTCTGCAATCATATCGTTGCTGGCGCTTGACTCCCATTCCAAGGTTAGTTCGTGATCGTGGGTCTGTTTAACGTCCACACTGCTCATCACCTACCAGATTCAGCTTATGTGTCAGACAGGGAACACCGTCAATTCTGGTGACTCATGGCTTACCCGCATTGTTGGGACACCATCTTTATCCAGCCCCTCTTCAACGCTCCCAAACATGCCTTCTAGATGCCATCGGACGAGGTCCCACCTCACCCCAAGAACAATTTTCTGGCGTTGTGTCATCGTGCATGTAGACAACCCCGCAAAGTCCCTGAGATCGCGAGGATCAAGAAGCGTATATGAATAATCCTTGGCGACCAGCAAACCCGATAGAACATCATTCGCTTGTGGTGGTTTGTCGGCAAGAGTTCCAATTGCCTGACAAGAGACATTGTTATCAAAACAAACAAGCTCAAAGTGAAGACTGGAAAAGCTCACCTTGGCTACTCTTTCACCACGGAACGAAAGGTTCAAAGTCTCCAAATTCCGCGGTGTGTGAATTTTCACATCTTCATCGCGCTCCTTATATCGTGATGCCATGGCACCGCGGAGACGAGCCATTGCATTTTGTTCACCATGTACGAGCACCTTGAGAGAGCTACATAGGACAGGAAACCATATTGGAGGCCAACAACGGACTTACGACGTGCTGCGCCTTGACGGCCTCAATAAACTCGGAGTTCTGGGAATAATCGACATGTGCACTGAACGAGATGTAATCGACCGATATCTTCCGAGAAATTGTATTGCCCTTCAAGCCGATAAAGTCTTCAGGTTCATTCATGATATCCTAAACGAGAATGGAATGTAAGCTTCTCGTATTCACACCAGAACCGATCAAATTGAGGAGGATGAGGACGAGAGAGAGGAAGTCGAAAGGCTTGAAAGAGAGTGACCAATGTTGAGAGGGAAACACAATGTCCATTGATCAGGGTATATACAGGAGCAGTGTACGTACGTATATAAAGCGATCCAAAGAACGAAATTTAAAATATCACTCACCCTTGCCAGTGTGCCCTCGATGGAGTAGCCAGTGATGACCAGGCCATTACGAGAGTCTGGGGCCCAATACTCGAATAACTCTCGACTTGGTCCAGTTTGCATGAAGCCAGGACTTGCAAGTACAACACACGGGGGGCCTTCAGCAATTTTCTTCTCCCACCCACGTGTTTGAGGCACATGCGAGATATACCTAAGAGCGCATAAGTGTTGCTCAAGGTGGAAAATGGAGCAGGGACTTACTTGAAAACGAAGGGATTGTCACGTTTCGCAAATCTTGTCCGAATGTTGGAGTTCATAGTGTGAATATATGTTTGATATACAGCCATACACTTCCGAGCCAAGCTTGAAGCATAGTAGATCGGGACATTGTGGAGATCAGGATGAGCCTTCCAATAATCGTCAAGGACAAGAAGGAGCTCTTGCGCCCGGCCCAAAGCGAATGTGGGCAGAAGAACATGACCCCCTCGCTTGATGATTGCGTGCACGAGGCTTGTAAATCGCTGCTCCTTCTCTTCTCGGCCTTCTAAACTTTGGACTCCATATGTGCTTTCCACTATCAGGACGTCGGGGCGTATGGGGGGTAATTCGGCTTTCACGAGATGTCGGTCCTCCTCTCGCGAGTAGTCGCCTGTGTAAAGTATTCTGAGGCCGGCGATATCAATGAGATACATACATGCTCCTAGAACGTGCCCGGCATGGTAGGGGGTGAAAGAGACTCCGGGACATACAGTGATCAATTGATGTGCCGATACTGGGATGATAGAGGCTAAAGACATGGTCATGTCTAACGGTGAGAAGAGGGCATCCGACGAGGATGATCTGAGAAGATTGAGCGTCTTGTACTCCCATCGAAAAGATTTGATTCACCCCATCCGAACATAATCCTGCATCATGAACTTATGAACCGCTTTTGTTGGGTGAGTCATGTAGACTTTGCCCTTGCCGTCTCTAAAATTAGTCTTGGTATGGATGTCAATACGCTGTTGGAGAAACCGCGGCTCGTAAGTACCTTCTCAGTGATATATGTTAGAGCTGCGGCATGGTCTAAATGGAAACTAAGGGATATCACTTCCGAGATACAGTTTCAAGACAAGTAGAGCGTACTGTGTTATTAGAATGGCATCCACTGTACTCCAATCTAATTCATCGATAAAAGGCAGGGAGGCCATGCCACTGTATGCTGGATGGACACCGGCATCGCAAACTATTGTCCGTCCGCGGTATTGCAGGACACAACACGAACGGCCCACTTCTTGCCCAGCGCCAAGTAGGGTAACGCTCAAAGTCGGAGCGTCCGCCATCGTTATTTATGGTAAAAACTTGTTAAGTGACTCCTCGGTCTTCAAGCTTTCCAGAACAGAAGATATCGCAGTTGGAATGAAACGTGAGTTTAGGTTATGTTACATAAGCCAAAAAATATCTTTCCTCACCTTTCACCACCTCAGGTTGATATGACCAATTCCAAGCGTGTCAAATCTGTCGGAAAACCGTCTAAACAACATATGGCAGCGAAGCACGCCGTTAAGAAGAAAGCAAAGAGTGCTGCCAAATTTCATAACGAGCAGCTTCGCGAGATTTTGGACAATCGGACCTCGATGTTGTATTCTGTATGTACAGATGGTTTGGCATTCTCTTCAAGACTATTACTAATCCTATTTTCCTTGTCCACTAGATGAGTCAACTTCGTCAGAAGACTATTGAACCGCGCTCTGACAGTTTTAAAGTTGACATTCAAGACTTAACTTCGACTTTGGGAAATCTCTAAGCGTGTGGAGCTTGTCTGCTGCAAAACTCGTACCATCGCAACTCATATCTAAAACCTATTTTCGGATGGGCTGTATGATTGCTATGTATGCAAATTATCTTAGCTCTTTGCAACGATTTGAGACTGAGAGTCAGATCTCTTCAGATCAAACTTTATTCGCCGAGGAAAACGTCGGGTATGGGTCCAGCAAATCGCTACATTGTGACTAGGCGCAACGACTTTGATATCCGTCTTCGCGGCGAATTAAAACTAGCACAACGAAAACTTTCTTACACTGTTCCACGCTCATGGTCTGGGATCTCTGCTCGGCTCGTTGGGGAAGTTAGCGGACTTTCAATAAACCCATCCTTTTTTGCTCAGTGAATCAATATGCATCTTTGGCTAACGCTCGATTACGTGCCAGTTGAGAGGGATTTCGATCATTGTGGCTCATGTGATATTCTTACAAGAAAAAACAAGGCTGTAACTTCTGGCATCTTCGTTGTGAAGTATTCATAATGTCATCAGATATGTCAGACTCTGCTGATTGATAACATGGCCGATTGATCGAAGATAGATGGTTTCGTTTTGCTTGTAACGGTCTGGCTCCAAACGTTGGCGTGGATCCTCAAGCACGATAACAACCATCTCGAGACTAGACTGTTGTCATCCCGCAGGAACATGAACACTGCATAGATGCTCATGTGATCGGTCTTATGTATCCATGCGCGATATCCCGATAAGGGTAAGGAATGTCGATCCACGTAAGTTTCTGTGGTTGCAGAGGATCTACTGCTACGGTACGCTATGACAACTTGGGTGACAAATAATTGAAATTTTCGTGACGATTGCATGGTGCTCGAGCTATGAGCTGTACCATACTCAATCGCAAGATCTTGACTTTATATCAACTTTTCCTGATCACAGACGCAAGGCCCTGATCTGAAAAAGATGTGAGTTTCACCGTACAGGGAAATATAAGGTCCAAATTCATAAGCAAAAGCTATCCTGGTTCCCACCCATTTCAATATTCATAGGCAGGTCCCGAACTTTGATATTCCTGTCAAGGATTCATACTAGTGCGGGTGTAGTCGGCTCCTGATTTTAGAGACTCACCTGTGACTTTGAAAGTTTCCTGGATGCCCCCTACGTTAGTAGTAGTCTTGGTCGGACGAGCCCCAAAACTCGCTAAAGTTGGTCTTTGCTGATTTTACTTGATCGATTTATATGCGTACTTCTTGCATACAACAAGAGCTAGCGTAGGTAGATATCACAATTGTTGCATTGTAACAAGCCCAAAACATCCTGCGAGCGCGATTGAAGTGGGGGCAAAATTTTTTCACGTTTAAGACTCCCTTCCCCCTACCTCGGAAACCGGTGCGTACATCTTGTAATGTCTGATATACTTCGTTAATAAGATCCAGAGACCCAAAAAGATGCAGGAAATACAGGAGACGTAGGAAACTCAAAGTCCAAATGCAGTGGAAGTAGCGGCACGTGGCGATAAGATCTGGAGTCAATGTGCAGATTTAGTCATTCTGCCGCCTCGACGATCACCCCTGTATGGATCCAAAATTTCTATCAATCGCGAGTTCCTTGACTACGGAATATGTTGAATCTGTTCTCTTAGAGTGCTGGATTGAAGCTGCCAAGTCTTGTTCGAGTCCTTCACTACCAGATATCGGCACTGTTTTGAATGACAGGCTTGTTACTTTGAGGTTCTCTGGCGCAAGGATTTCAAGAAATCAGTAGTATATATTCTACTACATCGAAGCACTTCCATCAAGTATCGATCGCGCGTTCCCCCTCGAAGCACTTCTTATCATGAGTGTGGCTCCAATCGGGAAGCCTGCCCGGATCGTTTATCAGTGACGCAGGCTGCACTTGAGTCAAAAAGTGATTGGAAGTACCTTCTCATTATAAGCCCCGGCTCTTCTGTACTACTGTCTCGTGGGCCATCCCTAATGCAGGAACCATCGGAATACTACGAAATGCTCGCGCAACTGGAAGCTGTGGCCTCTCATGACTTGCCTCTCGAAACCAAAGTATTAACACAGGTTTTCATGAAAGAGGAAATGGAGAAAATTCTGGGACCTGAGCAGATCGTCAGAGAAGCTAAACAACTCACAGACAGTGTTATAAAAATCGATCAGGGTTTTGAACGCATTAAGATTGAACTTGGTAGGATTGATAGCGGGCATTTTCGTGGTAAACCAATTGAACAGCTCCAGCCGCAGTGGGTGGGATACCAGCGTGTGAGTTCTTTGCATATCATTTGAAGAGGATCTCCATTGATGAATTCACAAGCGTTTCATCTCTTTCATCTGGAGATCAAACACAGTCACAAGGCAGACCGGTGCGTATGTGAAGGGTGATTTTCAATAATTTCTGTTCGATCACATCGACCTGATCCTGCTGCAGAATTTGTTAATGTAATACTTCCGACATTGGAAGATCTCAAAAGTCATGCTGAGTACAAGGAGGTGGCTGCCGACCTCAGGGAATTTGCAATGGTTGGTTCTTCCGCCTTCTTGTCGACTGTGATCCAACTTGATCCGGTTTGACTTTGATATCTCCTGTAGCGCAAGAATCCATTCGAGCGCGACTTGGCTGTAGATGTTAAGGGCGAAAGACATTCCCCGGACTTCACTGAACTACAATATGATATCAAAGCCTTCAGAGACAATTTCGAACTCTTCATCGAGGAACAAGGCATCGAATTGGAAGGCGACATTGTATGTTTGCAGGAGGAGATCAGTGATCTAGTTTGGCAGATGAAACGGTTCGTTTTTCAAGGAACTCGCTGAATTCGAGGATGATATATCATTCCAACCCAGTTGCAAGACATTGGTACACGCCAGCAGTTTATCATGGTATTGCATGGTCGATTGATGTTTTTTGCAGATATCTATTCTAACCATAACTCTTGGAGTGGCTGTTTCTCCCTCGGATATTCGGGAAAGCTCGGTTGCTGCAATATCAGCGCTCGCCCTGATTTGCCCCATGTCAGCACGAAGCATCTTTGTTCGTTCTCTTCACTAAACATTAGAGTTGTGTGTCCGTTGGTTCAAATCCTCTCTTGTACAGGTGTCCGGTGTCCTTGATGCAGTTCCCGAGTGTGCAGAAGTTGCCTCGTTCATCTGCAAGACCAATGGTAGCTATAGATCCTATTTTGTTTTGTCTATGATGATTCTCTGATAGCGATTGACAGGTTTCATAGGGGAGATTAGTCATTATCAGAGTCAACTCAACTCGAGAAACGCTCGACTCAGTGCTCCTGAACTTATTCAAGTGATATTAAGGAGTCAAGGCAATGCCTTTGATGATGTATGCGGTAGAATTGACCAATTATCTGCTATCTGGTCCTTGGTACGTCACTACATACCACAAATTGTTCAGCAACGAGTAAATTTAGACGAAAATGGAACCGTTATTAGGTCGCTCATGACGCCACTTTGATTGTTGCTGATTTGGAGCATGTCTACCAGACCAAAGATGGTGGTTACGCACATAAGGTGAGCTCAAGGACCTGAAAAGCAATTTCCGCGCTTTCATTCTGACAGGAACTTCAAGGCCTTTATGACTCGCGTAAGGCTCGTCAGGATCGCATATGGAATACTGGCAGGCCTTTTGAAAGAGTATGCACGGCAGATTGAACGACACTCATTTCGATTCGGTCAAGCGATATTCAAACAGGATTAATATGACCATTCAGCACCAATTACATCTGTATTTCCTACATCGAGACCGCGTGCAATCCAGAGATTGCTTAGCTATGATGCGGATGTACTTACTACGGAAAAATGAGATATAGCTCATCCTGTTTTTTGTCGTTATGGGTAACGAGATCGAGTAAAAATACCTCCTCGTGCCTGCTTTGAAAGTTCAAGAACCACGAAAACGGGCGGCATAGACTGAGTGATGACCTACTGGTTTAGAGGACAAAAATAAGTGTAACCTTGCGAAGGTTGGTTGATCGCATGATGAGCTAAAAAACGTTTAGAAGATTTTCTGGTGTTTGAAGAAGAGAAAAATCCAGAGAATGACGCGAAGGCTCCGAACTTGAGGAGTCTGGGAGCCCAACGTTTATGTAATAGTCCTTTGCCAAATGTGATTATTTACTAATGTATTTGCATCAAATTACTTACTTTTTTGGGCAGTCCGCCCACATTATTAAGCAACTTCTTTTGATCGCTTTACTTTTTCGATTCGCGTCAGTACGCCAACGTTGGCCATTGGTATCTCTAGTTTCGGCGTGCGACGTCCTCAATGGCTGTGAAGAGACTCAATATATCGTCTCCGACTGCAGACAATTCCCCAAAACACAAGAAAACGAAGACAGATAGTCAAGTGACATCTCATGCTGGTTCTGTGGCTGCCGAATCCGATGGTTGGACGAAAGTCGAAAAGCGAAAGCAAAAGAAGTCGAAGAAGACTGAGTTGAAGCTAGATGTGTGTGTATTTCTCTCGTTTTCTGCATGACCTGCAAGTTCACAATATGTTATCCAATAGACGACGCAGCCTCGATTCATGTATAACAACGCTGAGATCACTAGAAGGAACCACGCTATTGGAATCGATGTAGGTATCACAGATTCTCCTCGTTAAAATAATTAAAGTCATTGACAGGAAATCCGTCAACTTGTTGTACACATAGTTGCGGATGCACCTCCACCGAATTGGTTGCGCATCGAGGTTAGTTATTCTTATCAGTATCATCAAGCAAGAAATGCTCTCTGATTAAATCCCACAGAATGCTTCCCTTATACAGAAAGTGGTGGTTTTGTTCGTCCCAGGCTTGACGCCGGAAGTTTTGTCACTTCCCCCAATTCCTACATCCGCGACCGCCAATCCCAATCTTCCGTTATCAATACCACTCCTGCCGAGAACGTCCGATGCAGGTTCTCCGCCAAACGTTCCCTTCATCGCCGCCACGTTCAGTCACGCATGCCCAACACGTGCACCAGGAGATCAGTATCGCATGCACAGCGTCCTCGGTGCCTTCTTCCAAGGGCCGGTCAGTGGAGAGGAAAGGAACAAGCGCGCAACTCTGAGACTCCTATGTATGTGCCTTTATAATACTAGAGATGACATACTTGCTCACCTTCTGACACAGCAGAAATGGCCAAGAATAAAGATCCTGAGCAATATCTCCTGACACTGGAGCAGATGATCGAGAATGAATATCCAATCCCTTCATATATGGCGGATGTCTTTGAAAAGCCTGGTGATTGGCTCGAGACGCCAGAGCCCGTCAAGCCGGGTCTGCTTGATGCCATTCCTGAGAAAGGAAAAGAACTACCCAAGGCGAAGATCTACGCTGTCGATTGTGAAATGGTGAGTTCCACGTTGTAATACTTACATCTCAATTAATGCTTGCGCCTCAGTGTATGACAGAAGACGGCAAGGAGTTGACTCGCGTTAGCATCATTGACTATTACACTGAAAATGTGGTCTATGATCAGTTGGTAAAGCCAGCGAAGCCTGTCATAGACTATCTTACTCGGTGCGTATGTCAATCCGCGATCTGTTTCTTTTCTCACACCTTTCCTCTAGTTGGTCGGGTATCACACCCGAAGCGCTCGCGCCAGTAACCACAACGCTCGCCCAGGTTCAAGTGCACTTGATGCGTCTTCTCTCACCGCCACCCAAAAATCCCTTCTCAACCTCCCCCTCTTCATCGCCACCAACGCCCATCCTTCTGGGCCACTCCCTCGAATCCGATCTCACAGCACTCAAGATTTGCCACCCCCGCTGCATCGACACCGCGCTCATGTACCACCACCCGCGCGGGCGGCCACTCAAACCTGGTCTAGCTTGGCTTACAAAAAAATGGTGCGGGCGTGAAATCCAGACACGAGGAGATGGAGGACACGATCCTGAGGAAGACGCGCGGGCGTGTATATCGCTGCTGCACAAGAAGCTTGAGTCTGGGCCCGGATTTGGAGAGTACAAGACTGATATGGAGTCAATACATGAGCGCATGGCGCGGTCGACGCGTCGCGCTGGGGGCCCAGTGGGGAGTATAAGGAGTGCAGTGGTGGATCATGGGAACCCGTCTGTCATGCATGGTAATAAGGCGACAACGTCGTTGGGCTGTACTTCTGATGCGGAGATCCTGAAGAGCCTATTAGAGGTTATACCGTCGCATGAGTTTGTGTTTGGGAGGTTTATGGTACTGGCTGATGTCATGGGCTGTAGGTTTCCTCTTCTGACTCACTTCACTCTTGTATTGATGAGATGTCGGTCTGCAGGGACAACACCAAAATCGTCAGCAGATGTTCTCCCTCCCCCACCTTCCGAGCCACCTACACCGGAAAAACTTAAACCTATCTTCGAGACATTGAATACCCAGCTCAAAACCTTGCACGCGGCCTTGCCTCCGCGAACTGCTCTGGTAATCTTTACGGGTCACTCAGATCCTCGTCACATGTCACAACTCAGCGCCAGAAAGGCGTCCTTTGACAATGCTATACGGAGTGGAAAGACACCGGAGCAAATGGGGCCTGATTTACGGTGGACATCTAGTGATATGCGTGACCACGAGGGAGCGGTGGAGTTGGCGAAGAGAGGTTTGTTGTTCTTAGGCATCAAGGGGTAGATGTTAGAACTGTACTCAAGGCGGTGATTGGATTCAAGTGTCGATTCTCTTTGACTCTAGATGTGTTGGATTTGTCGTTATGGGTCTTACCATTCGACCGTTGAATCTTTATGTGTTGAGTACATATCGCAGTCTGGAACTTCTAGACATACGGAACATATCTCCTCCATGGACCCTGAGCTCTTCACTGGATAGCTTAGTGGGCCATACATTTCTAGTCCATATTTCCCTGTTTCTGCCGAACAGGCCCTTATCTACGCGATGCTCAGATCAAATACAAGTGCATGTGAGGTAAATGCTGTTAGGTGACCTTTTTTTTGGTGGTTCTATGAATCACTCGGCGTATCTACAAAGTTAGCTCCTAGCGATCAGAAGGCAAAGATGTTGCAGTCAGGTGTCAGGGGAAACAGCCCATCACAGGGAAATGTTATTACGCACGAGGTGTGGGATTCAAGTCTGCGCGATCTAACCTCAGGACTCATCAATGGTTGCGGCCCGGGGGGCCACCCACTAAAACCCCATATCAGACCCTCTGATGGTTTCTCTTATTTCAGGTCTGCCTCTTATCCTTGCTCTCCCATCTTCTGGAGACAAGTACTCTGGACAGAGAGTTATCTTTTGTTTATATTTGTGCATGGTCATATGCTGTGAGTCCAGAGATTGAGGCCATTTACAATGAATTTCCATTTTTGGTTCAATCTTCAGAGTTATGGCAATTTTCAGAGTTTTCACCTTTGGGCTAGTATTGAAGTTTTTTCTGTTGTACTGTACAGTTATTTCCCATGCTTCCAAAGCTTGTGAAGCATTGCACCTAGCCCAGGAAGGTCTTTAGACTTGTTTTCTTTGGATCTCTCTCTGCCATATGTCTGTAGGCTCTGTACAATACTGAATAGACTTTGGATCTCCAGTTGTGTCACTTAGCCACAGCCTTCAGAGGTCACCCTTTTAGTATGAGCTTTATCTCTGATTCATGCAGAGTCACCAAAATATGTTTTGGCTACTTCTCAGATAGAGTCATGTGCATAGCTGTGTGGGTAGAGGACTGAGAAGAAGAGGGGGGGAGAAGACAAGGTTTGGAGACCACTTCATTAATGGAGGCAGAGTCTGATTCAAACTGAGTAGAGACACTCTTAGGCCAGGGTAGTTTTGGCCTAGAGCATGTTGCTTGCAGAGATGAAGTTGACAGAGGATGCAATAGTGGCAATGGGTTTTGACACATTCAATGACCTTGGATGTGACTGTGTTGGCCAGGGTTGATGAGAACTTGTTGATGACATTATCTTCCATAAGAAAGATAACTGCAAGAACCACATTCTTTGCATCTCCCTCAAGTTTTGGCCTCTTGTGAGGTGACAACTGCAGTCATAAGCATCCAGGCAAGTTTCATATGGTCATATAGCTCCTGTGCCAGTACCCATCCCTTCATTTTGAGCCAGCATTGGGCATCTGGTAACAACTTGATCAGATCACCATAGCCATGAAGTAAGGTACTGAACTTGGAGCAAGTCAGAAGTTGCTGAGGTGGGATTGGGGTCTCCAAGCAACTGTAAGGGAACACTCAACAATGTGGGATACTCCTATCCTGCAAGGTCAAGTGCTGAGAGACAAGCAAGAGTCTAACAAGCACTAATTGTAAGGGCAACCTCCGGGGCAGCGGATCTAAGTCACACAGCTAGCAGAGGGGAATCCGAAGTATATTAGCATTGGT
>JABFYK010000242.1:3122-18305 GCA_018849495.1 Termitomyces sp. T123_Mx157
GTGCAGTTCCACTGGAAAAGTCCTTACTAGGTGGGACACAATGTCATTCATGTATAATTGGGGCTCTGAGTGAATTCCAGAAACAGGGAACTGAGGATAAGGGTCTGGGAGTTGGTCTGAACAAGTCTGGGGATCTCCAGAGTTGCATAAGGGGTAGCAAAACTAAGGACAGGTGCTGGGTGTAAGGCATGGGGCTGCTGGAGCAACTATTGGGTCAGAGATACTAAAGAGTTGTCCTGGAACTGATCTCAGAGAGTAGACAAGATTAGATATGAGGATACAGAGGCAAGTTGGAGACTGGAGATGAGAGGAGATGAAATTGATGTGCAGAGATGAAAAGAAGATGAGCTATGGTCCTGTAAGGGGACAACCCTGTTTGTGACAGCTGTTGAAGATATGGAATGTTGTCTTCAGTCAGCTGGGCCTTCCACTGACCCTTCCTGGCCCAAAGGATTCAGTCATTCTTGGCCCATTCAGGTTTAGAAATTGGCACTGCCAGGTATTTCTCTTGCAGTGCTATTAGACAAATCTCCAATTTTTCTGGTATATTGAGGTGCAGGGGGGTGCTTATTGTTCTCCTACTCCCAGGCCCCAGTGAGTAATTAAATTTGCTAGGCTCAGATATCTCATCCTCTGTTGCCATGCAGTATACTTCCATGCTAGGGGAAGCTTGTCTTACCCCCTCCTGCCTTGTTAGGTCTGAAATGACCTGATTCCATTCAGGTGGCATGCATGGTTCATATGCTTACTCAAGTGTTGGTTTTGGAACAAGTGTATCCCAGATCCTTTGCTTACTACTATTGCAGGGAACAACATGCTCCCTTACTACTGGTTCCACTGGTATCCTCACTATAGAAGATCCCAGCATTTCTGGAGTGCTTGCTTTCACCAGCAACTCAGGGGTTCCCCTTACCCCCAACACCCTGTCTTGAAGAGTACCTCCTCTTCATCCATTTCCAATAGAGATGAGTGGTTGACAGGCAGATTCTTAGTCACCTGTAGATCCTCTTCATCCTCCACATCCTCTACAATGGCTCACTTGGTGCCACCCTGGAGTCAATGTGCCTCATTATGGTGCTTCTTCACCATCAAAAAGCATCAGAGATGCCCATTAGTCTCCTCCAAGTCTAATTTTTGGGCTGGAGTTGCCACTCCATTGACCACTACCTGGTTCTTCTGAAAGTCCAGGAGGACATTATTTGTCCATATAAACAGTGTTCCTACAATCATTTGATAGTGGTTGAAATTGGCAATGTCCACATAGACATTGTGATACTTGCCAGGGACCTCCATGGTTATCCTAGCTCTATAATTAACTATGGAATGACTTCCAATTGTTCCCAACTGCAACATGATTGGAGTGGCCAGCAGTGCCACTCCTATATCCCTGCCACATGGGCAAAGATTGGTGTAAGGCCTGAGGTAGTACTACCTGAGTCCCATAGCATCCATGCCTTATGATCATTGACATCAACCCAAGTCACAAGACACTCTTTGTCTTGTGCAGGTAACATCAGTCTATTGAGTGCATAGCTTGACACCTTCTTGCACATACAGACTTCATTTGCCTGTCCCTGCACCTGGTCAGGCACTTCTGTGAGGGCAAACAGTCCCTCATCTTCAGCTTCATGAGTATGATACTTATTATTGTGCATCTTTAAGTTGACATACTCTTCTTCCTTACACTGGACTTCATTAGAGTCATCTGCATGTTCCAAGGTGTTGATGATGTCAGGCTCTTTCTCCTGCTCATCATCTGCATCACCTGCCTCCAATAGAGCAGCCATATGGGCTGCTCACACAAATGTGCAAGGAGCTGGTTTTTCTGGCTCTCTGCACTCCCTAGCAAAGTGGCCTTTCTTTCCACACTTGTAGCAAGTGGTGGACTGAACAGCGTCTCTGCTATGTTGGCTAGCCATAATGGCCATCAATATATTATTCACTAAGGCAGGTTAGTGCTAAGGATTCTGCACCACTATGCTGGATCAGTTGAGTGGTCTAGCCACTCTACCACAAGGTAGTTGGCAGTGTGCTGACATCCTATTAGGTGGCTTTCTTTGTCCACCAGCCACAGGGCAATTTGCATGCCCTGTTAGCTCCACCCATTTCACCAGCAACAGTCTCTAGGCTTTGCTGCCTACACCACATCCATGGATGGCACCTGTCCAGCTCAATGCTTGCAGCTGCACTCTAAGTAGTGCACAGCAGTCTTGATACTACTTTTGTAAGCTTTAGCTTCCAAGACAAATTTCTTGATGGTATTTACTTTGGGAGCTAGTCCACCATCATGTATTAACACAACAAGCATATTGGAGGGAATTTCCTCCAAAAACCACTCACAAATTGTAAATTTGACTGGAAATACTGCCATGTTCTGAGCATTGTCTAGCAAGATATCATAGAATCCTTGCACCCCCTCTTTGATGGTGTACACTGCATTGCAAAATGTGTTGTGAGTGTCTTGCATTGTTGAGGGCTGTACAAATTGATTGTACAATCCAAGGATTATGTCCTTGAAATTCCAGTGGGACTGGGTTCTGTTGACATGTATAACATGTTGCAGGTACCATTTCAGAGCCACCAATGTGAGAAAGTCCATCATTATGAGGACTTTTTTTACAATTGCAGCCACTCCCACCATATTGAGCTATGGCATAAAACACACAGATGCTCATTAACCAATCTTTAAGTTTACTGAACTTGGAAGATCCTGCATACAGAGTAATTGTCTTAGATGGATCACTCCTATGGGACTTCAGTCCATCAGGTACCATCAACCTAACAGCCAATAGCTGCTCCATTGTGGAGCACAGACAATCATGCATTGTCCACCAATGATATTTATGGGCCTCTTCCACTCCTGGAGTGGAGAATCTCCCATGATGTTGTGGAGGCATTGGAAACCCCACAGCTGTTGTTTGGGCAACATTGCAATTCACTGCATTTGCAGGGGTTGCCCTGCATCTGGATATCCCCCTCCACTGTCCTCATCATAGGGAGGACCAGTGGGTCCTCCTACCATCATCCAATGGATTTGGCCCATTCCCTCCTTCTATGCTACTGAGCTGCAGAGGAGACCCAGTTCCCTGCTTTTCCTGTCTGGCATCAACCATGGCTGGGCTCCATATGATTCCAGCCTGTTCTGGTGCAGCCAAGGTCAAGTTCTGTCAGTCCTTGACCTTCACTGCTGGGGTATGTACTGGTAGCATGTACCCTTCAAGCCACATGTCATAGGGGGTGTCCCCTTGGAACACCACTCTCTGATCATTGACAAAGGACTGTCCAAAGTCCTCCCTATTACCATTGCAGAATCTCTGCAATGCCACTCTGTCCTCCCAGGACAATGCCTGGTGCATAGATCCTATAGGTCTATGTTTGGGATCTGTAAATGTAAAGTCAAGATGTGGAAACCATCATGTACTAGACATAGTGGATGACTGTACCAGCATGGCCTCATCCATTCTTTTAAAGAATAAGGCAGACATGTTTCCTGGACTAACAGCTTGAGAGAGAGCACATGAGAATGAGACTGGCCTGAAAGTTGGGAAATATTGCACAGGCTTTGATGGAAAACTAAACAGCATTGAAATAGATACATGGCTTGATACAAGAGGAGTGTCTGAAGAGTACAGTGCTCCTTACACATCAGCACATATTGGGAGAGTAGAGCAGATGCACAGAGCATTAATGGGAAAAGCCAGAGCTATGAGAATCAATGTGGGATGTCCTGAATACCTCTAGGATGGGTTCTACATGATAGCTGCTCACCTTCATGCAAAGACACCAATGGTATCCCTCAACAGAAAAACCCCCCATGAAAAATGGTTTAACTGTGCACCTGACTACTCCTACATGCATGAAATTGGGTGTGCATTCATATTTATCCCAACACATACCTCCAAAGTGCACCTGCAATCCATTGAGTGCACACTAATTGGGTATGAGGAGAATTCTAGGATACATTGGTGCTGGGACAAAACAAATTAAAAAGTCTATCAATCTTACCATGTGAAATTTATTGAATGCCACAAGTCTCATCTATCAGTCATAACACAGCCAACAACAGCTAATGAATGAAATGAGCCATTGATTCCTACCCTCCAAGAACTTGAAGAGTCTGCATTGCTCACACTGCAGCATGAGGATGATGATCTCCAAGAGTTTGATATTGGCATCAACAATCCTACAGGCCATACCCAAAGCCATACCAAAGATGAAGCACATCTAGTGAAGGAAGATAACCACCCACACACTGAGACACTACCCTCAAGACCCAATTGTGTACATCAACTGACAGAGAAGGCAGCCTCAAACAAGAATTGGATGCCCACAAGGATGGAAAAGGTGATGGAGGAGGTCAGAGAGGGAGCAAAGAGAGTAAAGGAGCAAAAAGCAGAGAAAGAGACAAGAGTGGAGCATCCAACAATTGAGAAAGGACAGCTGAGTGTGCCTACTGCCAAGCAAAAACCTGCACCCACAGACTGGGAGATTGATTGAGAAATTGATCATGACTATATACTGGCAGAAATCCTGCATCTAGACATCAAACCACTACCAATCAGTATTGAGGAGGAACTTAAAACATAGAAGAAGGCAAAAGACAGACCAGATGCAGAGAGGTGGGAGGAAGCATACAAGGAGGATCTGAAATCACTGAAGGAGATGGGAGTATACAGGCTTGTACCATGATTGGCAGTACCTCAGGGCCAAAAGGTTCAAAAAGAACAACCCATATTCAAGATCAAAAGGGATGAGCATGGGAACACAGTCAGGTACAAGGTGCAGTTGGTGTTCAAAGGGTACAAAGAAATATATGGAAAGGATTATAGTGAAACCACCTCACCAATAGTGCATATGGAATCCTGGCATATCTTGCTCCATATTGTAGTGACCAAAGGCTAGGATGCTATGCAGATTGATGTGAAGACAGCCTTTCTATATGGAATACTCCCAGAGGATGAGGTACAATACATGGAGCAGCCAGAAGGGTTCAAAGAATGAGGAAGGGAGGACTGGGTATGTGAATTGCTGAGGGGGTTGTATGGGATGAAGTAGGCTGGCAGGATCTGGAACAGAACTCTCAACAAACAAATGATATCTTGAGGATTTACTCACCTTGCTTGCAAATCATGCATCTATTACAGGAAATTCACCACAGGCACTGTCATTGCTGCAGTACATGTTGATGACTTCCTATCCATTGCCAATACCAAAGACAAAAATGAGTGTTTCAAAACCCAAATGCATGAGACATGGACAATATCAGATCTTGGCACTCCCTGCTATCTAGTTGGTGTATGTAAGGGAATGCTCAACAATGTGGGATACTCCTATCCCACAAGGCCAAGTGCTAAGAGACAAGCAAGAATCTAATGTGTGCTAACACAGGCTAGAGTCAAACAAGGGTTGAGGCAGAGGCCAAAGCAAGTCAGACATCACTAAAGGAGCTTACAGTTGCTTTGGTGGATAGACCTGGGAAACACTGCTATTGTTCAGTCTGAGAATATTCTATCCTGCAGAATGTCCTATATACTACATTGCTAGAAATGATGACTCACATAACTACTTCATCTGCTGTTGGCAGTATGTATGGAAGCTGGGCTAACAATTAATCTATACTGAGTAAGGTCCAAGCATGTGATTCATAGAAGGCAACTCATGACAGGCAGTATGTCAGATGAGCTAGAATGGTGAATCATCCTTGGACTAAGCCTGGAATAGAGTCAAACAGTCCCAGGGGGACCATCCCCTTACAGTGTATCTGTTGAATGTAACAGGGACAGCCAAACAGCAACAACTATGACAGGTCACATTGGAATGTGGGCACTTGATTAGTGCTCTACCTAAAGGGAACAAGAGAATAAAACAATGGCTGGGTAGATTGCCAATCATCCTACAAGGTTTTACAGATGCTGATTGGGCTAGCTGTTTGGACACCAGGAGGAGCACAAGTGGATATACTTGGTCACTTCACACTGAGGTAGTTTTGTGGTTGGCACAGAAGCAGAAAAATGTGGCAACATCATTCTGCAAAGCAGAGTACATGGTGGTGTATGAATCAATGCAAGAATGTGTCTGGTTGAGAGCATTGATGAAAGCAATTGGATGGGACTTCACAGCAAAACCAACAACCCTATTCTGTGATAACAAGGTGGCTATCACACTCTCAGAAGACCCCATAGCACATGTATGTGTAAAACATTTTGACATCAAATATCATTTCATATGGGAAAGGGCACAGATGGCAAAATCATCATAAAATACATCAACATGAAGGACAATGTAGCCAACATGTTCATCAAGGCCCCCCCAAGACCACTATTCTTACAGCTACAGCAGCTACTTGGAGTAACTTGACAGACAATTCCACATGCAAGGAGGAGAAAAAGAGTTGTGTTTGTAGTAAGGAGGAGTGTTAGAGTGGTCCAAACTAACTATGTGTACCTAGATTAAAGACTTATATGTTCTCTGTATACATACATATAATACAGTTTGTTGACACAATTCTGAGGATCAAAGACTTATGTGTTCTCTGTCTAGTGTACTGCCTGGTTGGGATTCCAACAAACATTGCCAACCTCTTTCCTGGAGACCACATATTTGATTTTCTAGATGCCCCTCTCTTGCCACTAACACCACTAAATCTGCCTACTTTTTTCCACAGACTATCTTTGCTACTGCACACACCTAGACCCATTCCCACATCTATACCAAGAATCACTATAGCTGACAATAAACATCTAGCCTGTCACACACACATGCCACCATGCAATGACTCTACTTCCCAACCACTCCTTGCCCCAGTCTTGTACTTGCCACTGCTATGGCTACACCTGCCCCAGTCATTAAGTGTGCCTGTTGAGCATGCTGCCACTGCTGCCATTTTTAGTGCCCTCAAACAATTGGAAGGCCTGCTTAGCACCAGTACTGCTAGCTGTCCATGTACCACTTCCATGGCAAGACTGGTCACACAATGGTCTATGATCACTGTCTCCAACTCAAGCTATACATTCAGCAAGGCAAATGTTGTTACAATGTGGAAGGAAAAGTGGTCCTGCCCTCTAGTGCCATGATTCCAAACTACACTGGTAAATGCTTATACATGGAACACATTGACAAATGGCACTGCTTGCATTCTGGACAACTAGCTGTTGGATGCTTAACAGGTAACACTAACTCAGATGTGGAACAGACTGCACACCAGACACTTATTCACAAAGTATTGCATTTGGATATGGCTGGACCTAGGCCCCTGTCTCACAAAGAATGCCTTGAGTTGCTAAGATGTAAACTATTGGCTTTGCATCACTCTGAGGTGTTTGATGGCATGGATATCCCTCACACTAAAGGTTACTGCCCTATGCTGCTATGTGCCCTGGCCCCTGCTGTCACTGCTATTGTCACTACACCAGCTGCCTCTGCTAGCACCATTCCTAGCAACAAAGGCAAAGCACCCAGAGCAGCTTCACATCCTGCCATCCCCATCCCAACTCCTAGCATTTCTGACATGCAGCCCCCTCTACATCCATCTGCTGGTATTCCCAACTGCAATGTTCCAACCAAGACTTGCAACCTTTACAGCTTCCAACAAGCAACAGAATGGTGCCTACCAAACAATCACCCTGATCTATGACATTGAGCAGACACTCCAGACTAAAGTCATGGTATCTGTTGGCAAGCTCTGCTCCCTATCTTCTTACATCTGCAATCAATTCCAGATTCTACACATCAATTTCTCATCTTGTACTTGTACCTATGCAGTTCCTCATAGTGAGCTTGAGTTTTGCCCCCCCCCCTCCTCTCTTGGGAGTGGGGTTTTCTATCACTCAGGAACTTCTCTCTGGACTCAAGAAATTCCATTTCTTTCTGCAAAGCCACGGCCATCCTTTCATTTAGTCAGAAGTTAATTCACTATCATCTTGCAGTTTCTTTTTTATATTTCACTCTTACTTACTACCTTCATCTTATTGGCAGCTCCAAATCAATAATGATCCACCATCAAAGGCCTTGATCTCAAGCCACAAATCATGTGACACTACCAAAGTTGTACTGTCAGATAGCCCTGTGTCTAATTTACTTGTGACCAAAAGATGATGGGAGGATGAGGATGAGAAGTAGACCAGAAATAAAGGAAACAAAATGATAACCCAGAATGAGTGGTCCCCTGAAACTACTCTGGCTTTCATATTTCTTCTTTGGGTTGCACTTAGCAGTATCAAGAGGAAAGGGTATGCATGGTGAGGTCCACACCTTCTGGCTCTGATGCTTCCTCACACCACCAGCTGGTCTCAGTACACCCATCCATAGTACTTCAATTGGCACATGGGGACCTCAAGAGGGTATATATAGAAGGAGACATCATTGAGATTCATTACAGATATGACATACTTCATTTTCAGTTATACTCATCTTTTTATATGTTAATACATGTATATAGTAGCCATAAAATATTTATAGTAGCCAGAATCATATCTTACTCAAGCCAGTTCTACTGGCTGCCCCACACAAACTTGCCTCCAGCTTGTTCAGTTGGGCACATGTATCATTGTTTTAGCTAATATTGAGCATCCACAGGTAGACAATGAAGAACTTGACAATGAAATCTCAGCCATTCATGTCAATTATCAACCTGTGGTTAGATAGTACAATATATTTGACTGACTAGAACTGTAACATGCTCTTTGTCACCAAATTGAGCCTATCAATTCTCTTGCTTAAATGTATGAACAATGGAAAACAAGGGCAGAGTGGTAACAATGTACTCGATGATGAGCAATGATTATAGTGTGTAAAGTATTCAATATCAAGGATAGAGATGGGAGGTGTATAAGGCATGTAAACACAGTGAGGATGCACACATAATGACTTGTCAGTTAAGTCGTTGCAATGAAAGCTGGTGTATCAATATACCTACCTACCTACACATCAGATGGATGGTGGCTTGCCTATTGTATGCTACTTATGGCAGCTCAAATTTCAAAGTTTGCTTTTCACCATAGGGAAGAGTGACCTTTGTATACTTCAACAAAAGACTGCGTGAAACGTGCTTATTTGCCGTGTGAAGAGAGTCCGCCAAGCACACGATAACACGTATACCTTTCCTTATTAATCCAGAAACACGAAGCTTTTGTCATAGACACCACGACTGCATTATTAACAAAAGGGATAACAGAAAGCGGGCACTGAACCGCCAAAACAATATATCTATTGTTTCCAAATACTCAAAGCCAGTTACACCGAGGATTTTGTCGCGCCGACCATTGACAAATGCTTTTGGCAGTTTAAATCTCAAAATTTGTTTTCGTTGCCATATAGAGAAATAGTGGCTTCGAACCGTTAAAACAACACAACTATTGTTTCCAAGTATTCACTGTTGTTCCTGCGACGCCACATTAGCCAATTCCACTGAGGGTTTTGCCGCACTGACAATTGACAAATACTTTTGGCAGTTTAGATTTGAATTTTTTTTCTTCGTTGCCATATAGAGAAATAATGGCTTCTGAACCGTTAAAACAATACATCTATTGTTTCCAAATCCTCACTGTTGTTCCTGCGATGTCACATTAGCCAGTTACACCGAGGATTTTGCCATGCCGACCATTGACCAATGCTTTTGGCAGTTTGAATTTTTTTTTCTTTTCGTTGCCATATAGAGAAATAGTGACTTTTGTATACTTCAACAAAAGATTGTGTTAGAAAGGCCTTGCTAATTCATAAAAATGAAGCTTTTGTCATAGATACCACGAGTACTTGTCTGCGAAGGCGCTGCATTATTAACAAAAGGGGTAACTGAAAGCAGGAACTGAACCATTAAAACAATACACCTATTGTTTCCAAATATTCACTGCCGTTCCTGCGACGCCACATTAGCGAAATCATATAACAGGAAGCAAAATGATAATCTAAAGAGCAATCAAATTACTACACTCATTCTCTACTCCCTACACTCCAGGGCAACAACCCAGCACGATGTCAATCTCGAATCAGTATGCAAAAACGTCAATCAAGTTCGTCCTAGGAAACGCATACACACAGGTCAGTTTACCCAGAAGGCTTTCTTACTGTATGTCGATGATTACTGATACAAACTTTTGTGTCCAGAAATCCCTCAAAAACGAGGTCTTACTTGCTTATGCGCGCAACATTATTTTACACAAGTCATTTAAGACTGTTGACGAAGAATGGAAACTATCCTTGGATGAGAAACAACCTCAACGTGTACATGGCGACTCGAAATCCAAGTACAAAGGAGCGCATTGTATGTCAATTGGCTTTGAAAGACTTCCGGCTGCGGAAGGAGGTGGATACTACAGGGAATTCGGATTATACGAGGGAGATCAGGTTGACAAGAAAAAGCTGATCATCAAGGCCGTATTTGGTGATAGAATTGCAGAAAAGCCGGAATCCCATGTTGTCACTGGGCTCATGTTACGAACAGTCTGCTTGATGACATTGAAGGTACCGATATTCGCTTTCTAAGTTTTGCCTTTGCTAAACATGTGGAATAGACAGCCAAGTTTCAAGGTCTAAATGATATTGACGAAAATGAATTGGATGTAGATCCTGAGGTTGAGGTTCTCGAGCAGCAGTGAATCTCATCCATACCATTCTTTAAATATGTAGCTATAGAAATTACACATCAATCTTGACGGAAAAGTGCTGCACATACATCGACAAAGAAACCAAAAGGTATTCGCTGGCTTAGTGGCAGATGAAAAGCACAGCTCAAGCTAATAATATGATGGTTATGTTATGTTATGTGAAGTGAACATTTGTATTTCGCGCAAAGAAGTTGAAAGAGATCAAGACAGCACGAGGGACGAAACGTAGTTACCTATTTTGAACAGTGGACTTCCATTTTTGTCTCAGCTATATATAAATACTCGATGATCCTCTTCTCGTCTACATGTAAGTTCCGTGACATGACCACAGATAATATACTTGGGATACCCCATCTCCGTAATGCATGCGGTAGGTCAACTTTAAATGACTCGTTTCAACAACCCTGAACGGTCCCATGAACTTGGGTGCTAACTTTCGTGCGAGTCCCTTGGACAGCAATATGTTCTTCATAGAAATATAGACATAATCCCCTTCGAATTCGTCGCGTCGTTCATTAGCGTCTCTTACCTATTTGATGCAAGCTCTGATGATGTGATTGTGTGCAGCCATGATGGCAAGTTTAAGCTTCTCCAGAAATTCTCATACTCCAGCAGACTCTCGTTCGGCAGGTTCATTGAAGGATTGTGGCATCCTCCTCGTGTTGTGGACAAAGGGTGCATAACCAGTACTTCCTGATTGGATGCTGTTGAGGAAAAGGGTTGCGCTATCAGTACTTTCTGATTGGACGCTATTGATAGAATACTCGATGGCAGGTAATATAAGGGACCCAGTCAGTTTGATCCTCTCGGATGCATGCACGCAGCATTTGACCAATAGTTTGGTTGTATCGTTCCATTGCTCCATCAGATTGTGGGTGATAGGCACTAGACATATCAAGTCGAGTCCCGAAAAGTTCATTAAGCCCCTATCAAAACTTACTTGTAAACCACTTATTGCGGTCGCTCACAATGGATCGAGGTAGGCCATGGTGGTTATATACGTCTGCAAATACCAATTCAACAATGTCCTTAGCTTTGTAGGTAGATAAACTCGGTATGAGATGTACCATGGATAAATGTAAATTGATAATTACCATGATATGATTGTATTTTGCGTCGCGGTCCTTGGACTCTGAAAGGGGTCCAACAAAGTCAATCCCAATGGCTTCCCAAGGTAACGATGGCATATCCAGAGGGTTGAGTAGTCCGGATGGCTTCTGATTATTAATCTTAGTTCTGGATCATATGATACACGATTCACAGTAGGTCTGTATATCCTTTTCCATGTTTTTCTACTAAATGCCATGGATTTCCACCACACAATGTTGTGTAGATAGTTGTAAGTCTTTCTCGTCCCTAAGTGAGCCAGGAGAGTGGGTGCATCTTCATTCACTATATCCTTGATGCTGTGTAGTACGATGTAAGTTTCTAGACCTCAGTCTCAGTAAAAGAACTTTGTTAACCTGTAATATGATGTAAGTTTCTAGACTACAGGCCGAGTAAATAAAAGTAGAGGAAATATTTATATCGATCATGTACCCTCAGTCTCGGTACAAGAACTGAGGGTATTACTAACTAGGAGGTAACTATAAGGTGACCACAGTGGGTGGCTGAGAGAACTGTATAGTAACGATCGACGATAGTCGTGCCCAAAGAAGTAGGAAATAAGAGAAAAAAAAACATATTAAGTGCCCGAAGAAGTAACCATGCCTGGAGAAGTAACTGGGGCACCGGGGCAGGCGCCACCGCCACAGCCAGGAGTGTATTGCAACACTCCCCCAGACTCTGGCTGAGGCATGAGTCCTAGAAGCCTGACCATGTAAGAATGTGTGACATGAGGGAGAGGCTTGGTGAAGAGGTCCGCGGGGTTCTCGGTTGTTGGAATGTGGATGAGCTCAATCTCCCCCTGTTTGACATGCTCCTGGATGTAGTGATGCCAAATGTCGATGTATTTTGCTCGTGCGTGACCCTTAGTGTATTGAACCAATGAACGAGTGGATGAGTTGTTGACATGAAGGGTGGCTGGCATTGTCTGGGGCAAGTCAATCTCAAGGAGCCAGTTGAACATCCACATGGCCTGCTGTGCTCCAATGAGTGAGGGCCATGTACTCGGCTTCCATGGTGGACAGTGCAACAGTGGGCTGTTGTTTTGAGCTCCAAGAGACAGCCCCTCCCATCATGGTGAATATGTACCTGCTGGTAGATCAACAAGTGTCAAGGTCTCCCCTGTAATCAGCATCAACATATCCAACTGGTTTGATGCTTGCTCCCTGGCAGTATGTAATTTGATAGTCCAGGGTCCTGTTCACATACTGCATCACATGAGCTAATGCTTTCCAGTGAGCAGGTCCAGGGTTACCCTGGAATCTCATGAGTAGTCCAACAATGTAGGATAGGTTGGGTCTAGTGGTGGCCTGGGCCCACATCAACAATCATAAAGCCTTGCAGAAGGGTTTATCTTTCATGTATAGTCATTTGTCATTGGTCTGGGGGGAATGAGACTTAGTAAGTACTAAGCTGGTGGAAAGCAGCATGCTTTGAGGGTTCGAGGTCCAGAATCCAAATTGATCCAACATCACAAGTGGATGTCCCCAGTGGCTGAGGCCTGGTCAAAACATACACCTAAAATGTATTTCAGCTCTCCCATGTCTTTGATTCCAAACTTGGACCCTAATACTCATTTTGCAAGCTTTGACCCTTCGATAGATGTTGATGTGCCAAGTACATTGTTATTGTAATGGTCAGTGATCATGTGTTCTCCAGCGACTTGTTTGTACCTAACACAATTGTCAGCTCGTGAGTCCAGATATCCCAGTTTGTTGTAAGCTTGGTCAAGGAGGTGCCAGTTGTGGCCCCCTTGCATGAGTCCATAGAGCATCTTTTTGAGGTGGAGAGCCTTGCCCTTGCCACCTTTGAATCCCAGTGGAGGTTTCATGTAAACAGTGTGTTCTAGCCTGCTGTTCAGGTAAGCTGAAACAAAGTCTACTTGCTATATGTGCATTCCTAAGGATGCCACAATTGCTATGGTCATTCTCATTGACTCCAAGCACACAACTAAGGCATATGGACGCTTAGTGTATTGAACCAATGAACAAGTGGATGAGTTGTTGTCATGAAGGGTGGCTGGGATTGTCTGGGGCAAGTCAATCTCAAGGAGCCAGTTGAACATCCACATGGCCTGTTGTGCTCCATGAGTGAGGGCCATGTACTTAATTTCCAAGAGACAGCCCCTCCCATCATGGTGAATATGTACCTGCTGGTAGATCAACAAGTGTCAAGGTCTCCCCTGTAATCAGCATCAACATATCCAACTGGTTTGATGCTTGCTTCCTGGCAGTACATAATTTGATAGTCCAGGGTCCCATTCACCTTTGAATCCCAGTGGAGGTTTCATGTAAATAGTGTTTTCTAGCCTGCTGTTCAGGTAAGCTGAAACAAAGTCTACTTGCCATACATGCATTCCTAAGGATGCCACAATTGCTACAGTCATTCTCATTGACTCCAAGCACACAGCTAAGGCATATGTCTCATTGAAATCCTCCCCCCAAACCTGGGTGTATTCCTTGGCAACCAAGTGAGCCTTCTGTTTGACGATCTCACCCTCAGCATTGTATTTATCTATATCAACATGCAGTCCACTAGCTTTTTCCCTTCTGGCACCTTGCTCAAGCTGACAACTTCCCAGACCTTTTTCTCTTTGATTATGTCCAGCTTGGCTTCCATCAGCAAGACCCATAAGCCAGGTTGTTTTATGGCATCCCAGTAACTCCATAGAACAGCGCAATCATAATTCTTCTTGGTTGAAGTGAGGAAGGCAAATGCCAAGGCTGACAGTGCTTCAGGCACCTCATCTTTGGCCAGCCATTCTTTTCCTGCTGCCCTTGCTGCTGACTGGATAGCCAGAGACTCATGAGCATCTAGGATAGCATGCATTGGTTGTAAAATCCAAGTGGAACATTGTAGGGCAACAGGTAAGTCTCCAGGGTTTTGTGTATCCAGGGATTCGGATCCTAGTTGGGAATGCAGGGGTCCATCAGTCTGTCAAACATGTGGGGCAATCTGCTGTCTAGGTGGAAGGATAGGAGGGGGGGCCACTGGGTTTACACTCGTTGTCAGGTTCTGCTGACTATGGGGGCTCAGCTACACTGGGCAAATCCTTACTAGGTGGACACAATGTCCTGCACTTGTAACCTAGTGCTCTGGGGGGGTGTGGACTTTAGAGCAGTCAGAGCAAGTCCGGAGTGGTCCAGGAGGGCCTAAGACCAAGTATGTGAGACGTTTGAGCTTGGGTGGGTGTAGGGTATGAGTTGTTACCAATGTCAGGGGACTGTTCATTTGTTTCCTTTATTCCGGGCCTCCCACTCATTGTAGGCCCCCCATCTTCTGGTCACAAGTACTTTTGACCAAGGGCTATCCGTTGGTCATATTTGTAGGAGGCTGTACGCAGGGAGTCCGGAGATCAAGGCCATTTACAGTGGATATCCATTTTTGGATCGGACTCTAGATTTGGTTGTTGTTGGCTGTTATTTCCAGAAGCTCTGGGGTAATTTTTCTGAACACTGGCATTGGGGATCCTTAGACT
>JABFYK010000243.1:0-18268 GCA_018849495.1 Termitomyces sp. T123_Mx157
CAGAGCATCAATTATATGTGTAGGACATCTAAGCCACTGCCACCATCAGTTCTGGTTAATGATCAGGAGGAGTATGAAGTGAAGGAAATTCTGGATAGCAAAGTGTTTTGGAGGAAGTCACAGTCAAAATAAAGTGGAAGGGATATGGCACCATGTAAAGGAACAGTCCCATTAGCTGTTTGACACTATATCAGGTTTAGTCCAAGGATGATCCACTATTCTAGCTCATCTAACATACCACCTGTCATGCCCTATACTCTTCTGTCCCCATTAGTCACCTTCCATGAATCACATGTTTGAACTTTACTCAGTATAAATTAATTGTTAGCCTAGCTTTCATACATACCACTGACAGATGAAGTAGTTATGTTAGTTGTCATTTTTAGCAATATAGTATATAGGATGGTCTGCAGGATAGAATATCCTCAGACGAAACAATAGCAGTGTTTACCAGGTCTATCCACTAAACCAACTGCAAGCTCCCTAGAGTTGCCTTCCTCTTCCCTGCCTCTTGCTTCAACCCTTGCCTGACCCTAGTCCATGGTATTGCTTGCTAGGCTTCTGCTGGTCTCTTAGCACTTGACATTGTGAGATAGGATTATCCCAGTGTTGAGCATCCTCTTACACATCAAGAACATCTTTCAGAAACTGCAGGCCAATGTGCATGCACTAGCTCTGATTCAGAACTTCTATTGCAGGCACTTCAGTGCACAAAAGGCAATTTGAGGCATCTAGTTTATCTCTGCAGCTGACTAAGCAATCTATAACTTTTTCTACCTAGTACATCAAGACACCACATACTAGAGGGGGTGATGTCAGGGTATCACTCATTTATAGATTATCATCTTATTTTCTTCATTCCCAGTCAGCCTCTCACCCTCATCCTTCCATCTTTTGTTCCCAAGTACTTTCAGCCCACGGCTATCCAATAGTACACCTCTGGTAGCATCACATGATTTGTGGTTTGAGATCAAGGCCTTTGATGGTGGATTTCTATTTTTGGGTTATTTGACCTTGATTATGACATCAGGCTCTACACATTTGCAAAATCCAATGTTATGTTTCTCACAATACTTCTCATGGTTTGATTCTGTGAATTTGTAGTCCTGGCAACCAGCTTGTTCTCTTTAGATTTCTCTCACCAAGTATGCAATTAGTTCCTGCCATGCCACTACTGTCAATAGACTTTGGATCTCCCTCTGCCAGTTGTGTGACTTAGCTACAGCCTCCAAAGGTTGCCCTTACATCTTCTGTCCTCATTAGTTGCCTTCCATGAATCACATGCTCAGACATTACTTAGTATAGATTGAATTTAGAAATCTGAACAAAGATCTTATATGGATAGTCAAATATTTTTCCAATTTCATTCACAAATGTATCTTGTCAAACATTGAAAGACTTTGTTCAATAGTCTGATCTCAAATAGTAAAGAGAAATTTCAAGAAATTCTTAAAAAGACTTATAGTTTCTTTATTTAATCTATTTTGAATATTATTGCAAAGGCTTCCAAAATACCATTACTCATGATACTCCTCCTACTGTTTCATTGGGAATACTCAAAGAGAACTTAACATCAAATTTATCCATTCTTATCATATTCCTAAATTCAGTTGACTCAAAATATTGTTTCCTGTACCCAGTGCATATTGCAGGCTAATGAAGTAGTATGATGTTAGTCATCATTCTTAGCAATGCAGTATATTGGATGGTCTGCAGGATGGAATATCCTCAGACCAAACAATAGCAGTGTTCACCAGGTCTATCCATTGATCCAACTTCAAGTGTCCCCAGCAATGCCTCCCTGCTCTGCTCTTCCCGCTTGCCTCTTGAACTGACCCTTGGCCACTCTGTGCTCTCTTGGCTCACTCTTGACACTTGCTTGGGTTTGCTCCTGCCAAGAAGTATTCCACTGCACAACTTGTTCCCTATAGGAAGGTAACATGCACAGTGCCCCCATACAATAGAGATAACAGAGTGCCAACACCAACAATGTATCCAAGATTATCTGGATGATGCATTGAAGCACTGGTATGTGAATGCATATGCAGATGCAGGCCCTGATTGAAAGCAGAACAAGAGCTGTGTAAAACATCACATATTCCGTCATGGTTGTATGCATCCACTGTAAATCACATTATGCACTCAAATCTTTGCCCGACAAATCACAATTTGTTGTGCAGCAGTGTGCAGCTTGTCAGGAAGAACTTCTGTCCACAATCAGCACGGCGACAGCCGCTTTCGCCGTATGGAGTTGCTTCGGGATTCTCGCTCTTATTTTACCCTTTTTTTTTCTCATGACAATTTACGTATCTATGTGTACAGGCGAAACATGGAGCCCGTGAGAGCTTACGCTACACATCGTTCTGTCATTAATAACTTCCATAAATAACGTTCGACTACAGCTAGGCAGGCAATATGTATCCTGTTTTTCACGACCTAAAACTCGCGCAAGAGACGATCGAGAAGTTGAACAACATCATCCGAGAGCTGGAGGATAAGATTTCAAAAGAGAAGGTTTGTATATGATGATCGTGTCGTCATCTCGCAGTGAATTTTTGTATAGGGGAAGCTAAAGAACCAATGGAATGGCGATGCAGGCCTTGAAGCGCCCGAGATGAGGCTGAAGCTGACTCAGGAAGTAAACCTGCCTTTATTGCTGACTCGGGGTTTCGTGCTGAAAATGTCTTCGATTGTTTCTTAAAGTTTTCTCGGGAGAAAGCTGCGACGTTGGAAGCAGAGATGGTTTCTTGGAAGGTTGTTCAGGAGAAAGCAGCGACCTTAGAAGTGGTGATCAAAGAAATCATCGAGTTACAAGCAAAGCTCGACGCCGCGGGTGGCGTCAGTACCATTATTCATCACTTGATCACCAGCGTTGCTCAATTCTATATCCTTTTCCAGAGATTCAAGAAACATCAAAGGGGACTGAAGGAAATGAAGAAGCAATTGGAGAAGAGTGTACGTCGCGGCATTCCAAGTCTACTTAACCACTCAGAGGCTGAGTATTGACTCGAAATTATAGGACAACAAAGTTGAAGGCTTGAAGCAAGATATCCTACGAGCCACCATATCTAAAGATCCTCTCGAAGCGCGTAATGCGCATATAGAGTGTGTCATCAAGGACATAGAAGGAAAGCTGAGCGCCGTAGGCGTCTCGCCTGACGTGGGGGGCGTTGATACCGCTGGCGTATTCAAAGTACTTCATCTTTCAACGCATTTTCCCTTACTC
Source organism: Termitomyces sp. T123_Mx157 (assembly GCA_018849495.1). NCBI lineage: Eukaryota > Fungi > Basidiomycota > Agaricomycetes > Agaricales > Lyophyllaceae > Termitomyces > Termitomyces sp. T123_Mx157. The sequence continues at coordinate 3,227 of JABFYK010000243.1, forward strand.
CCTATTTTAAACAATTATCGTCAGCGTCCTCCAACTGTGATTCCTACTCCTAGGAACCACCCCAGAACTATGCTAAAGGTAATTATATTTGAAAAGCTTTTATGACTCGGGGTCATCGTTTAATCCCGTGTAACAGAAGTTTGAGCGTGCAGACTGTGACATGCCTGAGATTCAGAAGGTGTGCATCTCTGACAGCGTATCATATTGAAATAGGTTGAACGAATGAGCCCATAGTTCAAGCCAAATCAAAACTTCGATAGGGATCTTCTCAAGGTCTCTTCGAACGGTACCATACCGCACAAGGTGTTTATCTATCTTTCATATAATTTTTACGAGATATATCTCCGTGTATCCAGTTGGAAGACTCTCCTGCCTTCCAAATATTTTGGAAGAGGCTCGGAATATTTATTAAAGCTATCCCAAGCAGGAGAAAGTTGCTTTCTCCCGTATCTGAGCTTGGAGAGGCTAGTTGGACGAAGACCTATTTGAAGCAGAGATTAGACAAGGTATGTATGACATTTTCTTACATGAAAGATGTCAGCTGTTTTCTCAGTTATACCAGCCGTTCGGGTAAGGAACTCGGCCTTATTGTATGTTAAAAGGGTGTCGGTACTCATCGGTTTTGTCAGGTTCACCCCAAAGTTTATCTTCTTGTTGAAGGGTCTCCTCCGCTGGGGCCCCGACAAAATAAACGCGCTCGCGTTTGTGCCGCTATCTATCATTAAAAATGGAATTTGGACCCGTAATGATGAATTTCCCAATGTGGACGGCGACACGATTGAGGTGTTCTTCCTTGGAGCATATAAAGATTCGTTTGGTGTTTGTTATGCTGGGACCTATAAATGTTACCATGCACACAATTACTTTTCCGAGGGTGTTTGCAAACCCAGGGACATCGTGAGCTTCTCAAATTCTTGCATTGTTTGTTGATTGACAAATCCAATATTCACAACAGTCAGGCAAGAGCCTGTCCAAACTAACAGTTGCTTACAACAATGAAGACGCGTTACAAACTTATGCTCAGCTCAGCGAAAAGTATGGGACAGGAGAGCTGAAGGCCGACTGTGCGATCCTAGAATGCGTGGGGTTTGACGAGGGCTTATATCAGAAGCTGTCGGAGTCGTCATCCACTGGAAATGCGCAAAAGCGGAAGACTTCCAGTAGCGAAGATCTGGATAAGGTGAAGAGGGTGAAGATATAGATGGTATCTTGAAGGAGGAATTATTATACACTATAAGAAGAGTGATATCTTGTAGAGTGATATCTTGAAAAGTTGAAACATTCAGATTTGAAGCAAGGCTGACGGTTGAACGTTCAACCTCCGAGTCACTGATTGACGGCAACCAGAATAAGATACAGTTCGTCAAGATGACTGGTCATGTAATACACATATCAATGTTAGCTTGTCCGTACAAAATCATTTCGTGAGCTGTTATTTATATTTATATTTTTCAGTAACTCAATGTGATAAAAATGCACCAGAAACGTACCGAAATCCTACGTTCAATGAACTCTTTCGGGTATCCGTCCGCCACTGGCCTTGCCATCCGGACCTTCATCAGGTTTACTCGTTTCTGGTCCTTTATCTTTCGAAAGCGCCTCCTTCCCACCGTACCTCAGCTCTTGTCCAGGCACCGTGTATGGCTCCGTCTTGCTCATGCTCTGATATTCGCTCGTCTTTGCCCCAGCACGACTCCATGGACCGGAAGGTGCTTCATGGGGCTTCTGCACGTTCTCTGAAGATGTGTCAACTCTGTATACGCTCGAGTCGCTCGGTGGAGTAGGATCTACGTCGTCCTTGTTGTACGAGTCGACAGTGTGTTTGGCCGCTGCGTTGGAAAGCGACGAGGACGTGTAGAGGGTGCGGTGCAGCGGAAAACCGAATGTGCTGCGGAGAACAACGTTTCTGGATAACATGGATGTTTGGGCTATGTTTTTCTCGGAGAAGTAGGGCTTTTATAGGGTCGTGCGAGTCTGGCCTGGGGTACACGTGATGATGTCATAATAGGCATTTCCTATGTCGGCCCGCCATGCCGCGGCTTTTCGATCAACGGCTCCATCTGGGATGAAATGCATCTAGAACTCTGGAATGTCTCCCGGAAATATACTCGCCTCGCCTTCTGCGCGTGCTAGGTTTTATCAGCATCGTCTTTGTCACATCGTCGCTCAGAGGATTCTTCAATCGCTTAGACCCCTGTAAATGAGCGCCTAATTGGATTTCTGTTTCTGTCAGTGCTTTCCTTCAACGATGCATGCATAATCACATCTGAAAGTCGCAGGTATTGCTGTCTATTTCGTCCGACTTGAAGTTTATTACTACTCTGCACTGTTGTAATGAAGTATGCATGTTGCAAACGTGTAGAACACATCAGGGCTCATGTCTTGTCATTTCCGAGACAGCCTGGGTGTAGCCAGATTTAACTACCTTACATGAAAATAGTAGACGAGACCATACTAACACTGAAGAACCTGCATCTTCGATAAGAATAATCCACGCGTGGACCACGATACTCAACGGGCACCTCCTGTTCCTATTCTTAGTCAGTGCTTGTGAGTCCTCTCCGACATAAAGACGTATATCTCGTCACACCTACTTTCCCCTCATTTAAGGTATTCACATCCGCGCATCTTTCGGCTGTTTGTAACATGAAACGGCGGATTTTACGTAGTTAGTACTCTACGTCCTTGAATTAAACATTTTCTACAACAATAGGTGGAATGAATCAACTTTCGTATGCACAAAGACCTGAGGCCTGTAGTCGTTGAAGACAAGATCATTCCCCATGACAAGATCTTTCGTCCAAGAAATCTTTGTATAGTACCATGGATCAAGGACTCTGATCTTCAAGGAGCGACGTCCAATTCTCTGGTATAAAAGATAGAAGGCCCAATAAAGTCGGCCTGGAAATGGAGAATCGGAACACTCTAACGGGCCTTACCGAAAGGGCTAGTGCGGAATGATACTATGATACTGTCATCGTTGTGAGTTGGGCGAGGGCGGTGAGCAGATATATCATCATTACATACAGGTCGCTTCGAATGCATCTGAGAGATTCTAGAGGAAAATACATCACGGTGTTACCCATTCTGGTCAAAGCGTAAGCGACTGACTATCTTCAAGGAAGGGACTGCATTTTTGAGAAGCCAGCTTGGGAACGACAGAGTCCAATTGGAGACGCAAAGCACAGGAATGGGCAGACTCCTCTTCGCTCGGAGCATAAGCATATTCAGCACCTCCGCAAGGCCCATATCCTGGTTGGATTGAACACAGAAATGGACGGAAAGGATTACGAAGTTCGCGATAGACAAATCCGAGTTTGTTGATACAAGTCAAATGTCTGACCCACAGGAAAGAACTAGCAAGTTCCATGACAATCCATGTATCCTCATCATCTGGCCTACATGGCTCAGGTTGGGAGCTCTCGATGATTAAGTACAGTTAAGTTGGGGAATTCTAAGATGTTTGGCCAGTCTTTAGAAATATACTCTTCTTTGCAGTCATTCAATCTAGGTTTAGAGCGGTGATATTGCACCAGAATATTGGAAAGCTAGACTGCATCCCACATCTGGAGGAATCTGAGCCGAGGAACTCCTCCAGAAAAGATAGTAAGTGGCGAGGATGAAACATCAGTATCGTCGAATTCTGGGAACCCGACCTCAAGGGAAAGGTCCTCAAGAACAAGCATAGACCAGTTTCCTAAATGATGAAGCGCCAGAAGGATTGCTCTTGCAGTCAGGGAACGAGAACGTTTGAGCATGTTCTTTTATCGAGGCGTTTCCATATCCAGTAGATGTCTTGCGACTTTCTCCAAAGACCGATAGTCAGATCCACGTTGCGCTTACAGGATCTCTCCGCATACTCATCCAACATGTCCAGGTGCCGGTCAGCAGACAGCTCGATGTTTGTCCATGACGACGCCATCGATTGCAGACGCGAGATACGACGAGCTCCAGGCGTGAGGTACAGTGATATGCAAACTCGGAGATTATGGCTAGGATCTCTGGGGAAAGGGTGACTACACGAGATCGTCTTCCATTCCGATGGGAGCCGTACTCCGTCTGAACACGGCTAATAGAGTCGCATATTTTTTTCAGTCTCGTCTTGAAGTATTTTCTTCTCTGTTTTGAGTGGTACACGAGCAGAACACGCTGCTGCCCATCGAATACTTCGAGATTGGTCAGAAACCTTGGGATGATCTGTGCTTACGATTGGTGAAGATAAGTAATCGAAGATCAGTGACAAGTTGACTTTTTCCGTACGTACCCAGTCATAAGTTATTGGCCTAAGTCAGGTAACCTCGAAGTCAGTACAATGTGTACGACTAGAAATTCTCGCTATGGTAGTAGGACTAAGCTCTCAAAATTTCAATTTTTAGGGCCCCGGGTGTTTAGGTATGTTTGTCACTTTCTGACCCCGTAATCCTCATGTAAGTAGACGCTACAGGGCTATGTCTGCCACCACCACCACCACTTCTGTTAGGAGAACCTTAAATCAGGAAGAGCTTTCGATTTATTTTCAGAGGCCTTAAGGCCGACTTCAGCCAATTTATTCACTATTTGACTTTCTCGAGTCCGTCTGTTCAAGTTGAACAACTGAAATCAATTTTTTTTTCACAGGGATGGCGGAAGCGCCAAATGGAAATGGTAGAAAGATACATTCCGCAGGAGCTCTACATTGAACAGCTGCCTCCATGGCTAATTGATCGCAATTACCCCAATACACAATTTGTCCCCCCGATCTTCTATCTCGGATTTGAGATTACTCTACCAGACGAAGATGACACAATCACGAACATCTTGTCTTCATGGGACCTTACAGATGTTCATGCGGGCGACGAGTTCGTCGAAATTTGCTATGTTGACGCCCACCTATATAGTCGGAAAGCAACACCTACGTCAGCAGAAGTTATAGAGCATTTGGCTCGAGTACTTGATCGTCGACCTCGATTGTACAATTGCTGTGCGAGGACCATACGGGGAGGTCCGAGAACATTATCATGCATACAGTAAGGAACTTTTTGCTTTAGTACTAAATACTGATTTTATCCAGTTTGAGCATCGAATTTACTTATGGCCCATTGTTGCATCAACCTTCACAGACTGCTTGATCGTTGTATATGGTCGAAATTTGGATGACTTTACATGTATTCGCAACTTGTATGCTCATTGTTAGTCTCGACTGCAACTTGAATAGTGAGGTGGATTGAATGCAATAACATTTTTCTAAGAGGTTCATTGCATGACAGAAAACTCAGGACACCGCTTTTGCCTGTCAGACATCTCCCAGCACATGAAATAATGACGAACACCCAATGCTCGAAGCATATCTCTGAGAAAGTCAAGTTCTATTCAGAAGACCTCGAAGCCTCAGGCCGTGCTCTCTGAAGTGAAGGATATATGACGGATAACAATACAACACAGAAAGGCAGACCTCGATAGAATGCACAAACTGATAAGAGATTGCCGCACCTAGCTGGGTACGGGTAGTGGGAGCATAACAGGGGATACTGAGCTCGATAGCGCTTGCCCAACCGGAGTGCTCGTAGCCCGACCACTGGAACGCTATTAGCCAACAGTAGACAGATACTCATAACAGTTCAGGCTCGTCATAATCCTCAGTGTGATGCACGGCAGGCCTGGCATCACCTGTGCCTTGGAATATAGAAGCAAGCGTAGAGCTACTCCGTGCCACAGAGTCGAGCATTCGAACACCCTGCTTTGAGTATCCCTGATGGTCAAATGTAATCAGGGCATGCTGACAATTTGAAGTCGTTCGTCTCTATGAGTAAAGTGGTTGAGACAAGCGTCGGTAAGTTGGAGAAAGGAAGACAGGTTAAAGGGCGCCGCTGATGGATGATAGCTGGGATTGTTGTGTGGAGCTGACGGGAGGGTGAAGAGAGTTGATGTAGGACATAGCGGCACTGTATCAAAGGCTGGTAAATATTTGGCACATTGGTAAGGTTTGATGTAGATGGGTAGATCTCACCATGACTCATCTCTTGACAGCCACAAACCGTCATGGGAACGGAAACCTTGAAGTCGCGACCTTGAAAGAAATCCAAAGTCTTGTGTTGTGTCGAAGGTTTCGCCATGTGCCTCTATATGATTTCTTTGATATCTCGCCTCCCGGCCGGTATTCTAACTCGGAGGCAAACCACGTCCGGGTATTTGTCGATTGAGCGTACAATTCTTCCACACCTCGAACCTCATGGTTAGAATGGAGACAGTGGTACAGTATCAAGTCCAGATATTAATCATAATCACCCAGTAGAACAGCATCAGTCAAATGGAGAGTAGATCATCTTTCTTACTGCCACGCCATTTGTGGTCACGTACTTCTTATGTAAGCAGTTTGTTCTTTTCGCTTACGGCTTGGGTCGTAATGAATCCCTATCTGCTGGAGTCGGGAATAGTATGGATCTAAATCTGCCATGCATTCTATCTTTCCAAAAATCAATCTAGCATGCGTCACCGATGGCCATGGTCTTGGGTCTGCCACATAAAGTTCTGAGTGTAAACAAACAAGAGCTAGCGTGGCATCGTACTACACCGCACCCAGGCTAGCCAATGTGATCAAAGATCTGAACGCTTCCTACCATACAGGCTCCGCTAGTGATTCACCTCACCTCGTGGAGGTTAGTTGCGAATCCTAGATTCAGTCTTGCGCTCAACAGTTCGCCTTCAAGAACAGTTCTGCCACGCGGTGGGCATGGGTGACCTTTGACAGGTCCGCGATGTCCAGTCCAGTTAATCTGGATGCTTTTCGTCGGTTACTTGCATCAGGATCTCTGCATTATACTAAGGGACTAGTACCTGTACTAAAAAAAATCTTGATCTGAAGAAAATCTTGATTATCCAGTCACGAGTCTAGGAAGGCCTGGAACCGATGCCAGTCTTCGTCGCTTCTTTATCATGGCACGAGAACTGATATCTGCAAAGGTTGAAAAGCATATCAAAACCTTCAATGACGTCCGAGTCCCTTTCTTCTTTTATGTGAAAATGTCGGTGACATCCTTGTTTTACTCTATCGTGATCTCTAATTTGCATCATAACTCTCTAGCTTGCGGCATGACAATATACGAGTCCACGATTTTCTGTTATCAATTGACTTCTCGCACGCATCTCAAAAATAATCGACTATGGGTAGTCCAGCCCATTCGAGGCCACTTATATCGAGAAACATCTGTTGCAGCCTGTTTGGCTGGCCTCGTGGAGAATTCTTCAAAATGCTGCCGTCACTCACCCTTCCTTCTCATCGATGGCTCGCAGGTAATTTTTGCCTTCTTCTATTGAACTGGGTACATCATATTCATGATCAACTTTTCAGAGAGACTGGTCGCCGTCCGTTGACGCGAGAGGAGCGTGCCATGATCCGGATCATGTATAATCGTGGAATGAATGCGGATCATATTGCCCAACGACTCAGCACCACCCATACCTCAGTGACCAATGTCATCAGGACCATCACGGGTCGGAATGACAAAGGCGATCAGTGGGATGAGGTCACTACGGATTTTGTGAAGGAGTCCCCTCCGACAGAAGTGGTATGCTCTCGCGGCGCATATGATCCTTCGTTTGGTTAACGTCTTGTTCGCGTAGAAAGAATCGAATACCCCAGAGCTTCGAATGCCGAGGCCAGTAATGTCCATACCTGAACAAAAGCCAGTTACAACCAAACATACATGGCCGCTTCCCACTTCCTCTCAATCCTCTGCTGTCAGTAGAATTTGATACTATTTTTCCCTCAATATTGACAGCGGCGTCCACCCCTCAGCGTTCATCACCGACCCTTAGAACGGATGATGAAGCTCGTTCAGCTATGCTTCGGCAGTTGGGATCACCTACACCGGAGCCTTCAGTGACGTACATTGAAACGGTGCGAATCGGAATTTCCTTCGTTACTTCATGACATTCATTCCTTTCACCACGCGGCAGACAATATCATCAAGGGCAAATGCGGAACGTGTAGCTATGCCTCCTGACTTGGAAACCTTCCTGAGCAACCTTGAACACGATATGAGCGAGCTCATTGGCGATCTGGAGGCTCAAGGCCTTGAGACAATCGAACATCTTCTCGCATTTGCGCCGTGGCCAGAGGAGAGGCTTCACGAGTTATTCAAAGCTACCCTTCCAGATATCACCGTACCACAGAGATTTATTCTCGTCCATGGACTGAAGAAGTATGCTTGAGCATTGCTTGTTTGTGCTATCGCCCAATGCATCTGTTGTTACGTTAAAGTATGAACGCTTGAAGCACGAGAACACACTCTTCGAAGTGCAACCATGACAAAGCACGGCTTCGTGCGGCAATGCGTTCGCCGTGGTGTAGAAACTGAACGTATTTTCCGTGCGACACTGGGTTAAGGTAAGTCAGGTGGCGCCAACTCGCCACACTAACGTAGTTGTAAGCTGTCAGGCACAATCTCCCCCGGACCCGATGTCAGGATGTCAGTGCGTCTCTTCCCAACTTCTTTGACCGTGTGTACATAGTGCAAGACTGGTAGATATGGGTTGTGGATTCTTCCTAGCTCACGTGGAAAGACGCGTTGTGGTAATGGTAATCTGACCGCCTGCATATCTAGCCTTGCCTCTAGCACAACACGCTCATCAACGTCTCTCAAAGTCTTTCCGTGCATGTCACAACTATGTATTCTTCGATCAGACTTCGAATTCTCAAACGCCAAGATCGTTACAATCAAGAGCGCGGATCCTACATACATGGCGATGAAGGTCCCATCATCCAGACAAGTGTTGCGGCCTGTTTGGTCGACGTCAGTCTATAATTCTGGAATGCCTCATGCTCTTCGCTTTCCTTCTTTATCAATGGCTCGTAAGTAAGTTTTCACATCCATCTATGCTAATCCATGTGGCGTATTCATGGTATACCTTTCCAGAGGCCGTCGTCTGGCTCGGGAGGAGCGGTCCATGATCCAGATCATGTACAATCGTGGCCTTGAAACGACACACATTGCGCAGCGCATCGACGTCGCAGCGTCTACAGTCTCGAACGTCGTCAGGGGCGTCACCGGACAGAATGACCAAGGGAACGATTGGGACGAGGTAAGCCAGGCTTTTATGAAGGAATTTCTTTCAAAAGAAGTGGTACATTCATCTATGTATATCGCATCTTCATCTATCAATACCCTCGTTAGAAAGAGTCGAGAAGTACGCAGACCAAATACCTGGGATCATCTGCTCAAAACCCGCCGAAACGTCCATGGCGACTCCCTCCTCCTCAGCCTTCCGTCAGTCAATTGCGTACCAACGTCGCCTGTTCGTTCAGCTGATAATATCTTTTGTCATTATAGCGCTTGCCACTCGTCTGCAAGGTAGAGGATGATAAACCTTGTTTTTCCGTCCTTCAAACAATCAGATCTTTCACATCGCCGGAAGCTCTGGCGCCTATTTATTCTGTATGATATTCTTGAAGTTCCTTGAAGAGATTGACGTGACTTGTACGGCAGAGATCGACTACGAAAACTGTTGATGACCGCGCGCCACCTCTGGACCTGGACACCTTCTTGCGAGACCTCGAGCACGATATGAGTGGGCTCACCGCTGATTTGGAGGCCCAGGGTATTGCAACGATCGAGCATCTACTCGCATTTGCTCCATGGTCAGAAGAGAGGCTTCACGAGTTGTTCAAGGCGACCCTTCCCGATATTACTGTGCCCCAGAGATTCATACTCGTTCATGGTTTGAAGAAGTATGCCTAGCCTCCGCCTGTCGTTCCTTTTCCCGTTCCATCTGTTACTCCTCGTTCCTGCTTTTATTTCCAAAGTTGACCAGTCTAGGCGAATCGAGTTCAAACCGATGTACTATGTCCCTTAATTCAATCGACTGTTGGTCGCATCCGGTGCGAGAACTAGTACTACTCACTATAAGAACCTCATACTTCATCAACCTTCCAACACTGGTGCTGGTCATCGAACCGGTTTGTGTCAACGTGTTGGCTTGTTGACTTGTTACAACCCTTCTGAACGTGCGCTGAAATTTGCAATCGGGAAATCGCTTGAATTTTTCGTCCACTGAGATTGAAGCTTGAAACTTGCCCTTTCCCAGCCTCTCAGTGACCTTCCTCACTGCGATAACATACAATGTTACGACAAATGGTAAAAAATTGTCCCGGAATTTCATCAGTTACATTATTGATATTATTTATTATTTGATATACAGTCCAGTGACCTTCCAGCCTTGTCTATGATCGAAGCCCTCGTCGAGACTGCAGGCTTATCTCGAGAGGGAACCGACATCCCTTATGAGAGAAAGGGGAGAACTCGACCATGTCGCGACGTGTATGGATCACGTCATTAGAGTAAACTTACCTGGTCTTGACTCGAAATCCAAGTCACCTATCAACCGCCTTCCCATGGACATTCTGGGGTCTATCTCTGAAACTGCACATTGCACTTGGAAACCGCGAGGATGTACTCCTATCGAGATAACAGTGACTCAGGTATCCAGCCATTTGGTGATTTTACAGTGGGGATTTTGAGTCTTTAGACTACGTAGTTATGTGTGCGAACCGACTCACGCACTGCGTGCGTATCTGGAGAGATCAAAGCTTATCAGTTCATTTCAACATCCTGTACGATAATTTCCTCCGAATGCCTATGACCCTAGTTTCAACTTCGCCTCTTCTTCTTACTCAGACTCACCGACAGCGCCGGTTGCATATCAAGGTAGAACTGAGAAAAAACGCTGTTCAAGATGATGAAGACGTTCGGTCACCGTTCAGCTCTCTTTTAGAGGAGATCAAGTTGTCCACTTACAGAAGGAATAATAATTGGACTTCATCATACCCCAATATCCAACGGCGAATGTCCCAAATTGAATGGTTTCACTCTGTTGCCAACTGGTAATGGTCCGACTTATAGTATCTTAGTATTCAGAGTGCCCCATTACTCACCCACCTTTCGTTACGCAACATTCCTTTCCACTCTAGTAGGGACCCATCCGAAGAGGTAGAACTCCTTGTTAATCCAAGTCTACGCACCTTACGACGTCAGAAATACCATGGTGATCATTATTATCTGAACATGTGCCGTCATCAGGGGCGTTACATCTCGTCAAGTATTGTCGAGAGTCTCTGATTGCGATCGCTAATAACATGGAAGCGATGAAGTGGTCACAGCGAGCATCATGAGTTTGCGAAGGATCATCTGATGTTTTTTTTTTTTTTTCAAATGAAGCACCCGACGTGGGCAGAGTACAAGGATGCAGCGATGCGCAGGTCCAACGGATCTCGGCCTAACCTGTGGTCGCTGTGTATGCTTGACGGCAACATGAAGACACCACTTGTTACTTTAGATATTAATATTATCTGAGTAGGGCCACATCTACGTCCCAAAGGAGACCATCGTTCTTTTTTGCCAATCAGCAAATAATTCAGCGCGTTCAATCGGTCATGTGAGCTGGACTTTATAAATTACGATCGAGAAGAGAACTAGCACAAAAGCATTTTTGCCTTTCATCCGTCTTTGGCGACCCCACAAACTTATAACAAGTCACAATTCCGACGCCATTGAAAACATGTGTAAACTGTCGATTGAATGCTCCGCTTTTTGTCGTTTAAATACTATATATAACCTACTTGAAGCAGTGTCGCAGGAATCATGATGGAGAGTCGCTCCCGAAAATTTGAAATATGACTCGGATCCTACTATTTATGATGTGCTGTGAAAATCATCCGAAAAAACCCTTTTTGACTCATTTCGTTACTTGTATACTCATCCTCAAATGGTTTGCATCTCAAGTTCGCCACCCAACGTACACCAAGATTTACAAGACAGCGAAGATGATCAAGGATGGCCTGCGCCACTCGAGGAAGACTCGGACCACGAGGAAAAGTGGCTACCACAATCAGATCCGAGTATCTTGAACGACCGTAATGGCTACGGTCAGGGGGACCAGGCTAAAATAGGTCTACTACACCTCTTTTTCTACGTGACAATGCTAACGATCTTATAGACTATATCTCCTATCTCATCGCGAGTAATCCCCATATCGGCTGTCGGTTCTGTGATGTCGAGAATGTATCAGTGATCGAAAATTCAATACCAATCTGGGCATTGCAAGTAATGCAGCCGCGACCCGAAGGATTCATTTGGGAAGACCGTGAGATGAGGCCGTCAGACCCTGATGGTCTAGGTCACATCTGCTTGGGCTGTTATAAACGTGTACTCGAAATTCAGCTGGAGCGACCGGACTGGGGCAAGAGGAATGAAGGGACTGAAGACTCATGGACAAACGGCTGGGACCCGCTGGTCGAAGACGCTGAAATGGAATTTGAATCGCCGAGCGAAGGATACCAGTAAATCTCTCTGTCCAGTCTTGTCTTTGTCTTTAACATTTTCATTCTTTCACGGAAATCTATGAAATACAGAAATAGCTCATCAAGCGAATAGAGTTCTTGAAATGGGCGGTAGTCTGGAAGGAGTGGTCCCGCGACATGTGATAGATCTAGCTATAACAAGTTATATATAACAAAAAAACGGACGTTGTCTGGCTGGAAAAACCCTTGATTAGTCAAGTTTGGATATATGATTTGACCGTCCATGCAGATCGCACCTCAATAACACAAGGGACCCTAACTACGGCATTCAAATAATCCGGTTTTGCTCAAAAGCAGCCTCTTCATCACGCCGTCTTTCTGCTGTTACGTGTCAAACTGCCCAGCACCTCCAGTTTACAGTTAATGAAAATGTAAGCATTAGGAAGCGTAAATAGTAGTTCGCCCTTCCTGTTGGTTAGTCCAATGTTCTTATGCTTTTCAAGATATTTCGGAGCATCAGACGGTGTTCGTGTAGGTGAAATGGACAGGAGATGTGAATTCTGGCGAAGTAATTGAACTAGTACAACGACCTGGGCTTCCTAGTGTAGTCGATGAGATTCCCTAGTCTCTTACCAAGAACTAATTCCGAGGATATCTAGAAGTCAAGAATTCAAAGCTGGTATGTACGTAGGAGGTAGTTGTACGTCAGCAGCGCGAGCTCCTCAGCCGAAGGCTTGGCAAGCGTGATATATGTAGGTGATCGTGTCTTTCGTTTGCAAGGGCACTCCAGGGCACTTCAGGTACTTGGTAATTGTTGATGTGTCTTGAAGCTATTTAGAGTATATGTCATAGCCAGCCAGGCACGGACTGGTCATAGAGAAATTGGGCTGGCTCATTTCTGCGCACTTCATGGTAAAGGACAACTGGGCGGAGGAAGGCTCCTAAAAACGCCTTACTGCCCTTACATACAGAGTTGACGAAGAATTGGTGTTGATTATGAGAAGGGACATACAAAGTCAGTGTACTCCGACATCTTCAACCCGGTTTTTTGGAGCCACGTCTAAATTTGCCTCATATGACATGTCAAGAAATGTTTGACATTGCATGGTAGATTTCAGTTGAAGATAGATAGAAGCGCCATATGTCAACGTGGAGTACATGATGCTCGGGGAATGTATCTTGGGTAGGTGTCAGGTATCCTGTGGCGTTCATGGACACCTGTTAGTGAGAGGTCAGAAAAGCAGTACTTGATAGAAAACGAGATCCAAATAAGTGCCATCATTGTATAGAGGATTTGTGTTTCAATAACTCCAATTTGCTTACATTGATGAAGACCAACAACTTCAAGTTTCAGATCCCTGGATCCAAGCAAAGTTCATGGAGTAAATACAACCTGCACAGAGAAAGTTCTATGTGATATCGATGACAAATGATGCGACAATTATCTAATTTTGGAATCGATACGGTGCTAAGCAAACACCAAGAAAGTGGTAACTCCCCGACCAATTAATGGAGCTGGCTCAAGGATGAACCGTAATATTTGAAGCAAGGGCCAAACAACAATGTACCGTGCCGATAACGGGTAGTGGCTTCTCGTGGTCAATTACGACTTAAGTTAGTTGAACAGAGACAAACTTGAGTGGGAGTGCCCAAGAGATCAGTCATAGGCTATGGCTATGGGAACAGGTAGAATCTTAGGCTGAGAATTGACAGAAAAAATGGTGTCGGAGATGCGTCAACCACTTTTCGAAAAAGGCTACCGAACTCAGGAACCGATGTTGCGCCAAGGGGCTCACTGAACTTTATTTGATTTGTAGAGCGTCTTACTCATGGTCGCAAATCGAACATCGATACTTGTGGTAATGTATCCTGAGAATAACATCAACGTGACTTTCCGACGAATTGTCCTTTTCGTAATTTCGAAATGAAACTTCTTTGAATTGAAATTCCGTCCCCTGACGCGTTGCCTGCAAGTAATCATCAAATGGGCCCAGGAAACTGAGCGGTATCTATGTCAAATGGTGATTACTTTCACTGTTGATACGCATGTGGAACTTTGACATCACTCACCCAACTTTTGCCATTCAGTCGGCTGATGAATTTAGCGCATGGGACAAGTACATCTGTAGATAGCAAAGTCCGTACACTGATGACAAACTCCACCTTGGAGTGCAACGCGTCCCCTGTTATCTTTGGGCTTGCCGAGAAGTAAACGTCGGAGGAAAATGATGTTCGATTCGACCTGCTGCCTCTTTTGTTGAGTACAGCGGCGCGTTGCCGATTGCCCTGAGGTGATCAACACCTTAATGTAGCCAGGAAGAAACAGTCATGTTATTAAACATAACATTGACATTTCATCGGAAGACACATCCAAAGCTTCCCTGTCAAGGACCTTGACCCAGTCCCCGCTGAACCTCTCGGTTCCACCCTGGAATTGCTACAAACGAAAGGAGTCAATCGACATATGCTACATACAAGCTTAATCTTGATGCATATAAAGGTCTGTATGATTTGGGGAAGCACGGGATCGGAGGCCTCTGAATCCAAAATCATCCGCAAATCCTTCACCGAAAGGAACATCTTCAGCGCTGACCATGATGAACTTAGCAGCATCTTTGTGCATCAGGGGGACATCAAAGGATTGAAACGCAAATTGAAACGCACTACACACTACACTTCAGGAAATGTCGCGTGTTTCCTGAGAAAAAGGTGTCAGAAACATGTTTTCCAATTTCTGACACCTTTTTCTCAAGAAACATGCTAAATAT
>JABFYK010000244.1:0-13040 GCA_018849495.1 Termitomyces sp. T123_Mx157
GTGCCTCGAGGAAAAGTTTTGATGGGGTATGTGCATATTTGATGGTTCCTCGAATAATTGCTTAAAAATAGCATCCGGTCAGTCTTAATTTTGTTTGAACGATTGGTTACAGCGTTGTAGGCTCGACGCGCATGCCACATCTTCCAAGAACTCCACATGGTACAAGTGGGTCTAATACGTTATTCTACAATATCTCAGCTACTCACACAGACCTAAGCTGAGAACCTACAGTTCAGGTACCGATAGATTGAGGCTTTTTGGCTGAAATTTGCTGTCGGCTAAGCCTTGGCTAGGGCCCCAACGAGCTCCTATTCGAAATCCTCCAAGCCTATTATGTAGACGGCTGAGTGATAAGTAGATAGCCTTTGATAAGGGATTCCGGTTTCCGCTTGCTTGGGGTGCCGTACAAGGGCAGACAAGCTTCCCCTTACATAGTCTCAAGGTGTCCCGATCCACTCTTTCCTTGGTCCGCCATCGCCATGGTCATTGCCATGGATTCCACTTCCAAAAATTCCGCACCTCAAGACCAGGTTTCTTCGCCCATTGAGGAAATTACCACGGCGCGTGCCGTCGTCCTTCCTGCTGATGTAGTCGAACACGATGAAAAGTCTGTCAATGTTTTGCGTCAAAAAGGAGTGGAACTGCACCGTTCTATGACACAAGAGGACAAAGAGCTGTCCGCGGCGGGATACGAGCATCTGGAAGCGCAGAAGATTAAAGCCGGGAACCCAACTAGTGGTGCCGACGTCGACATACAAGAGCATCACCTTCCGTTCTCGAACATTGAGGAGACTCTATGCACCTCAGTTGACACCAAGGACGCAGCGAACTCGTATGGCTTATCGACGACCGAGGCCCAAGCTCGCCTTCAGCGAGATGGACCAAATATCTTGACCCCGCCTAAAAAGAAGTCCGCTTTGAGGAAGGTATGCAGGCGCTCGAAGACATTGTCATACATTGTCGCTTATAAGTACTTGATCTACAGTTCCTCGATCGCCTTTTCACTATGTTTAACATCCTTCTTATGATCGCCGGCGTTCTTGAATACGTCCTTTTGGGAATAGACTTTAAAGTAGTGCCACTTCCTTGACCTTATATGGCTCATCATAACACAATCTGATTTTAAGGCCAACTTCCAAAACACATATCTTGGAGGGATCTTGATTGCGGTAGCATTTATCAACGCCTCGATCGACTTCTACCAGATCCAGAAGTCAGAGGCTATTCTCGCATCTTTTTTGGCCATGATTCCCCCATCTTGTCGTGTTGTTCGTGATGGAACTATTTCAAATATTGCCGCGGCAGATCTCGTTAAGGGCGATGTAGTGCTCCTGGTAAGTGAATGACGCATTGTGTGGGTAATTATCCGTCAATGACCTCTCGCGAATATAGCGCACGGGTGACAAGACGCCTGCAGATCTGCTGTTATTTTCGGCCGCCGACCTTAAGGTGGATAATAGTAGTCTTACGGGGGAGTCGGAACCTCAAGAGCGTTTCCCGTTGCCCGAGGGATCTCAACTTCGTCCCCCTGAAGCTGAAAACCTGGTAACCTCTTTGCCCAACATGAATTGATCCTTCCGGAAATGACAAATGATACTTAATAGGTTTTCAATTCTACTCTCGTCGTCAATGGTGAAGCATGGGGCAGTGAGTCGTTTTCTTGCGTCGTCATAGTCATGTTTGACGTGATTTGCTAGTTGTGGTACGAACCGGAGACCACACTTTCATTGGCTAGTATAGCTATTTTATCCTCACACCGATCCTAACATTATTGCAGGTCAAATTGCCAGCTTGACTGGAGGTGAGAATGGTAATGAAAGTCCTCTTGCCTGCGAAATGTACGTTCGTAGCTCATCGTATTGTACTTTCACAAATACACTCCCATCTAGCGCACGCTTTGTTATGATCGTTTCTTGCATTGCTATTCTCTTCGCCGTCATTTTCTTCGCTGTAGGTATCACTACCGTGTACAAAGGTCAAGCAGCGCACACCGTGACGTTTGCTGTTTCCGTCCTCGTCGCCTTCGTCCCAGAAGGACTCCCGTCTGTCGTCACCCTTCTTCTCTCCATCGCTGCGAAAAGGATGGCCAAGCAGAATGTGTTGGTAAAAGACTTGCAGGGAGTTGAAACACTTGGTCAGTAGTTCATCGTCCTCTTGCTTCTATTTCTTGCTCATTGTATGGTTGCTAGGTTCTGTAAATCCACTGCCATTCGCCATATAAAGTAGAAGTGTTGAATGATTTTTACAGCTTACGCTACTCGCGACTGACAAGACAGGCACTCTTACAAGAAACCAAATGACTGTAAGCTCTCTATCTTTTCGTGACAATGCGAAGACTCAGTCTTTACTAGGTGACCAACTTGTGGAGTGGTAGTCAGATGTATACGGCCTTCCAGGTGTGTCAAGTCCTCTTTGTTCCTTTTTTTCACTCAATCGTAGGTTTCTAGTCAAATAACGATGAGGATGGCGTATCCCAGTTCTCCTTGAGTGCTTCCGGCATGACAGAAATGGTGGATATCGCTGCGCTCAATTCGCGCATCAAATTCGACAGAGTGGATGTGCCCTTTGAACAGAGGAACATTCTTGGTGATGCCACAGAGACAGGACTAGCACGATTTGCTGGTCGTCATATTCAGTCAAACTACGACGATCATGTCAAGAGGTATCCCAAGGTTTTCGAAGGTATTCATTTTTTTTCTCGTGTATATCTCACGTACTTATGCTCAAAAGTGCCCTTCAATTCATCCAACAAATGGGCATTGGTCATTGTGCGTTTTTTCCTAGAACCTTGTATTTACTGGCAACTGCTGACCTGCGATCCTTAGCTCAACAAGCCTCACGCATCTGGTTATTTGACATCCTATCTCAAGGGAGCTCCGGAACGAGTGCTCGCCAGATGTACCACGTACGTCAAGGACGGAGTTTTATGCCCCATTACAGAAGAATTCACTGCTTCGTTTGACGCTGCGTACAATGTACGATATCCCCTCCTATGGGCCATTTTTTTTACTGATTCAGAGTATAGTATATGGCATCGAGAGGACACCGCGTGATCGCCTGCGCACAATACCTTCTTCCTGAGGACAAGTATCCATTGAAGTATCACTTTTCCAAAAATGATATGGATTATCCCAGCTCTGACTATTGTTTCGTTGGGCTTATATCCCTTGAGGATCCGCCTAAGCACGGTGTTCGAGAAGCCATTGGAAAGCTTCGATTGGCAGGAATTAAAGTTATGATGGTGACAGGTCAGTTTGCCTGTCTTTAACCACTCCTGCGCTCAAAACCGAGACTAGGTGACCACCCTAAAACTGCCGAGGCAATCGCGCGTAAGATCAATCTGATCTTGGGCGACACCCGTGCCACACTGGCTGAGAAGACTGGTAGACCAATTGAGGAAGTCTACGAAGACGAAGTCAGCGCTGTAGTTGTACATGGTGATGACATTGATCAGTTGGAAGGCTGGCAATGGGATCAAAGTAAGATGTTTGCACTAGCAGCCGATGCCTGTATCTCAAAGTGACTTCTTCAGTCTTCAGCAAACAAGAAATTGTTTTTGCTCGTACTTCGCCAAAGCACAAGCTCGAAATTGGTATGTTTGAATTTAGCCTTATTCGCCATTCAAAAGCTGACCGCTCCCTTGTTAGTTAAACGTGCTCAAGCTCTAGGCCACATCGTAGGCGTGTAAGTTCCTTAGCCTTTACTATAGTAACTGCCACATGAATTGGATGGTTTATAGAACAGGCGATGGTGTTAACGATGCGCCCGCATTGAAGAAGGTGGATCAGATGTTCTTTCATCAAATTACAGAGAAATTGACGCATCCGCTTAGGCCGACCTTGGCATCGCGATGAACATATCTGGCTCCGACGTGTCAAAGGAGGCCGCGAACATGATCCTTCTTGGTACGCTTCCTGCCAATTAGCCACCAAACTTGCTCATGCGATACTAACAGATGATAACTTCGCATCGACTGTCAGTAAGTTGGAATAGTCTCCTCGCTCTCAAAGTCTCCAACATAATTGACTGTCCTGTGCAGATGGTGTTGCTGAAGGACGTCTTATTTTCTCGAACCTCAAGCGGTCCATCCAGTAAGAGTGGCCCAAATGTTCGATTGATGTTCTCACATACATTGCTCAGGTATACGATCACGCACAGCACACCGGAAGTTATACCCCAATTACTCTGTCAGTAGTACTCTGTCCCGCTGATTCTCTGTGCTCACCCTCCATTAGACGTCGTTTTGCCGATTCCCCCTCCACTTTCCGCTATTCTCATTCTTGTCATTGGTTCGTCCTTTCCGGAAACCATATTATAAAGTCAACTCATCGATCGATTATTTTTCAGACCTTGGATTTGAACTTTTCGCCGCTGTAAGCACCTCCCCCTGGCTTATTCTCGACTCTCGACGACATAGCTGATGATGCCTTCAGTTGAGTTTTGCTTGGGATAGGCCTGAGACAGCGGATGGGTTAATGAGGATGAACCCTCGTAAGCCTGGTAAGAGCTCAACTTGCTCCTACGACCAACGATGATTAAACTCAAGACACGTTGTCAGTAAACGAGTACTCCATAAAAGTCCTCAAAAAACGCGCCCTACGTCGCTCAAGAACTCTCATCGCTAGCAGCACAACTGACACGGAAAACCGCGGTCCCAAGCTCATTCGTCGCAGTCGTCTGGCTATATTCTTCTCCAAGATCCACTCTCCGTTCAGTCGTGTGTTTTGGGAGGATCTCATGGAACAAACGGACGATGAAACTCTTGTTGATTGGAAATTACTTAGCTATGCGTATCTGGAGGCCGGAATCATTGAAAGTATTGGATCGTGAGCATGAACTTTCTTTCATCACATTTGATCATTGAGATCTCATTCTGACAGGTTGCTTCCATATTTCGTGGTGTTCTGGAAGCATGGATTCACACCTGGAGAGCTTCGTATAACGCAGAAATCAAATTGTACGTCTCAACATTTTCGGGCTCAGTACATCCTCTCTGACTTCTCACTCTGTTCAGTATATTTTTCTCATTCCAGCCCAGACTTCATCAATGGCAGGGGACAAACCATCACAGCTGCTCAGCAGATCGAAGCACTTGCCCAAGCACAGTCAATAACGTATCTATCAATTTTCATAATTCAATGTTTCAATGTAAGATTAACTTCTCCATCTGCCTGGATATTCATTCTGATGTCTATTGCTAGCTGTTTGCGGTGAAAGCCAAGCTTTCCTTCCCTTTCGGTCGTCAAGCTGTCAGCAACATCTGGAACTTCGCAGGCATTATGGGCGGTGCATGCCTTGGAATCTTCATCATCTACACTCCACCCCTCCACTACGTGTTCGGTGGCTCTTATCATCTCTTACCCCTCTACTGGCTTATTCCTGTGGCTTTCGGCGTCCTTCTTTTGATCTGGTCGTCTCTTCGCGTGCTGTTGTTGCGAAAATCACTGAATAAGGCAAAGGTTCGGGACATTAAGGGCTTGATGATGTGTAAGTGAAGCAAATTGCCTTGAGAGTTTACTAATGTATGTGACAGTCCCGACCATGAGGACCATGAGCATCCGGTCGCGCCGCTGAACGGCCGATGAAATTATGTCCTTTCATCCTTTAACAAGACAAGAAATCTTACGACTGGATTGATTGGCGAGTTGAAATACAAAACATATAATATTAGGGTCAGATTATAGACGATATACCCACGACGACATAAATACAGCTTCGAATCGTTTTGCAAACGAAGGAAATATCATGGAAGGCTCCTTTGATAGCACAAAAAGTCCAGTTAGAATAGGCAAAGAGAATCCAACGATGGTGCTCATTCTCCTTACGAAACTTCTTCTTACTACGGCAGTGTTTCTCAGGTACGTGTTCCAAAGGAGCATAGCACCATCTGTAACGTGTGCTGTGACTGAAAGAAGCAGGCCGGTGTAAAGAAACCAGCTGGTTTTGGGCCAAATGTGTAGTCCCGTCTTCACAAATTCATAGTCAAGTTCCGATGGACCAACGGCGCATATTGGTAGTAAAGTGCTGGTCGGATGAACACGATGCGTCATGTAATGGATAGGAAGGAAAAAAAGTGCGGTCGAATATCCGGTCCAGCTCAAGAAGGATGTAAGCGAGCGTGGTTTTGAAGTCTTTGATGATGAGGAGAGAAGGCGTTTAGCGGAACCAGCTATAACGTGAGCCACCAAAGGGCCGAGAACTAGATATCGTTCACCGAAACATGTCTGGTAGTATTCTCTCCCCAATAGCTAAAGCTATTTCAGACAGATAATGCCAGACGAACAACTATGCAACACACCATCGTCTGAGATGATAAATTTGAACCTCCAAAGTTTGCCGTCGCAGGCGCTGTCAGATGTATGAGGATGAAGGTCGTAATGAAAGGTGCCGAGCCATGGGATAGATTGGTCAAGCAGGAGAGGACGTTTTCGCGAAGGCCGGCGGCCCAGTTTTCCATAATTATTGGTGTTCGATAATCAAATGCTGCACCAGAATGAGATTCAAATGTGCCACGTCAAAATCATATCAGGAATGCGTACAGTTTATCAGAGAAGAATTCAGGCTAAATTAAGCATGTACATACTCGAACTCAGCTTTTTTTGCGTACTTATGTGTCCATATGACTAAGCGGTCATTTGAGCGCCGCTGACTCCTTCTCACACTCCAAGGCCTAAGGCACTTCTTGTCAAGGGTTCAGTTGGTTAATCATGCTTTCCGAAGAAAAAAGCTTTGATATTTCCTTGCCTGACTCTCCCGCTCCCCTCAGTCTGTCTCTGGGACTGACAAATCGCATTCCAGGTGAATTACACGATCGTATCATTGACCACCTACATGACGATAAGCCGACACTCTTGGTTTGCAGCTCTGTCTGCCGTACTTGGATGCGAGCGAGCAGATATCACGTTTTTTCTTCCCTCGAAATCTACTGGAAATTTACGCCTGTCCTGTGTAGCCTGCTCAGGGCACCTCACTCGACGATCGGCAAATATGTGCGCGAACTTTCCATACGAGCAAGCTCATCTGTCAACCCAAACGAATATTTGGGCGAACTTCTCCCATTTGTTGATACCCTGTTAATAACAGCCTCGTACTCTGTCCGAATTCAGGATTTCCTATCTTGGACGCGAGTCTACGCTAACCAGTTGGTTGAACTTGTTTTATATAGCATCAATCTCAAATTAAACTCTCTTTCGGACTTTGTTGATGGTCTACGGGAATTTAAAGTTCTGCGACATGTTGCTATAGTCTGGGGTCCAGGATTCCCCATTTCAGTGCCTAAAGGGCGGATTGAGGATCGAAACGCGGCTCCACTTCCTCCCATTGGTTCACTTATATTGACCGGATACAATATCAATCTGTTATGGTGGTTACTGGCAAGAGGAGCAAGAATAACTCGGCTAGAATTGAAATTTCCATCCTTCAGTACACTTGATCCTTCAAATAATCCCGGATTGTGCTGTGACGTGGGTGAATATCTTCGCGCAGTTGGCACAAGCCTCCAGGAACTAGATCTTCACCAGCAGCATTCCAGTATGTACATTCAATTCTTCTTGCTGCTATTCAAATTGAGCTCCGTGTCAGACACAATTGATCTTACGACCAACACAAACCTTCGTGCTTTGTGGTTCCACGATATTAGGATGTCTCTCGGAGAATGGGTGACGTTTGCGCTAGCCCAGGTCGCTTCTCCGTACTTGCATACAATAACCCTTCGCATCTCCAGTGATGACTTTCAAGGTCAACGTGCTCAAATCAACTCGTTTGACTGGCGTACTTTTGGTTCAATCATCCGCAATGCACCCTTTAATTTATCCCTTAGAAAGCTCCAGATATTCTGGCTGGGATACTTTGATGTCGCCGACATGTCAAGGGAACTAATACAAATACTCACAGAGTATGTTCCAAGGACTGTGAAGTGCAGCGTCGCAGATTCCATCTCGACGGCGAGATTCGGCGCAATCAGCCACGCACGTGTCTTTGATAGGCTTTATTCTAGTCAGGGATCAAAGTAGACTTTCCACATCTTTTGGACTACAATTGGCCTACTTCCTTTTGCAAATTCCAGACGACCAAGTACTTGACTATTTATAGAGGAACTTGGACTTGAGCTTGAACCAAGGAAACCCTTAGACTATTCCCGTACCTTCCCTCCAATGGCCTTTGCGCAGCAGACACCAAATCTCCTGGGGATATGCTTGTACATGACTGACTCTAGTATTGTTGTGTTTCCCAGAGCATTCAGATTTGGAAAACCTTGAAGAAGGCTTATCTATGCATGTATTCCCTCTTAGTCCATAGGGGGTTTACCCCATACACTCTCATATCCCATAGGATTTTTGATCTGCGGGCCCGCTTCACAGAGAAATTGACACCATAGCCCATAACTCCCTGGCATTCCATAACCCATAGCCTTTCCAGGACTCATAACCCATAGTTTTGATATGATTTGATGCCGTAGTTATAAGGATAATCTAATCTAATTAGATGGTAGATACCTGAAATGCCTTCGAAATGAACTAATCTCCTTTGAGTGTTCAGAAAGTTTTTTTGCGTGCTCATCATGGGTTTGAAACTGCTTGAAGTACTCAAAAAAGGCTTGAAGACATAACAAAATGAGGTCAAGAACACCTTTAGGCTCAATTGGCTGCACAGAAGTCTATATCTCCTGAAGATGAAGCATGGATGGATCGGGACAGGAATTTGGTGGACTTCATGAAGTTGTGGACACTTTGGAGATGGCTTTGGATTATGGGAAGGGACTTACAAAGTTCAATGAGCAGCAGCAAGATCCGGTCAGAAAACTCAGAGAGGCAGGTGCCTCTGCGGTGCTCTGACATGCAGTCCAATCAAAATCTTGTCTCCTCCCAGAGTATACCAAATGCGTGTGCCATCCACCAACCTCTCCCTGGCCTGCGGCCTGGCTGTGACGACCGTGACCAGTTTCTCACATCATTACCGACCATACTTACGATATTCTTCTCTAACATACCGCTTGTCGGGTATCCTCTTTACCGATAGATATATAAATCCATGTAATTGACTTAGCTCAGCAGTTCCTTCTTATTTCAGGACTTACAACAGTTCATACGCATTGACTTAAGACTCTCGCCGACACTGCGTCACGTCACAACTGACCAAACACACAGAACACGACGCCGCCACAGCCCGCCAGTCCGAACCCAAATCCACCCATGTCAGTTACCCCTCCTCTCTATAGAAACCTGTCCCCTCCTGTACCAGTCCCTACCCATCTTCCCCTCTAGCTACCACCTCTTCCTTCAGGTAACCACAACGACACCCCGGCGTGCTGGCTGATTTTTGTCGGCGCGTGCGAGGCGGTGGTGGCCCGAGAGCGGGAACAAAGGCGGGGTGTTTGCAGAAGAGCAGGATGAGCGTCCCGCTGCCCCATTCGGGAGTATCGTCACTGTGTAAGTACCGTTCTCTTCTATGATCGACAAGGTGGTGGCCCGAGGGGGTGTTTACGCAAGAACAAGGTGAGTGTTGCGCCGCCTCGGGTGAGAAGTTCGTGTAAATCACATTGAAATTTCATAATCACGTCGTTGTTTAACTCATTATTAACACGCCTTATTCGGTGAACGCGACCGTTCAGGTGTCAACACTCTACACGGCAGGCGGGAGGTGGCGGGAGGTTATGGCGAGGTGAGTGCACATCTCCACAAGACTATCAGGCTCTGTGCCTCCGTGCATCGATATCAGGAAGTATGTGAAAAGTGCCCCCCCCAGTACATGTTATGGGGAGAAGATCTGACTCTGTTCAAGATATCACTGAACCCTGCCGTCGTTTCTGTCTCATCCTTTTCCCGCGCGTGTGAAGATTCATCCTTTGTGAGCAGTTGACTCTCATAGATACCCTACGTTCGGAAAATGCCGGGGGGCAACTCCGTGAGTTCGTTTCATTTGTTCCACCTTCGGTGAATCGTTTGTCGATGTGTTTTATCTCTGTGGACTTCCGCGGATGTGAATATTCCATTTTCAGGGTAAGTTTCTACGAGTCATAGCAAACGCCTCGTTATTGACACGTTCCCCTCTGTCTTTTCGCACATCCAGGGACGCACCTACCCCCGGATCTCATGGAATGGAAGCAACGAGTCCCCATTGGTACATTTTTTCTTATCTCTCTTTTTCTTTTCTTCGTTCTCCGGTGATCTCGTTCCGCATCTCACCGCACGCATGTACACACACACTCACCTTTTCGCCCTGCAGTGCAGTGGTGGCAAGCTTCTCCCGTCGAGATCTTGGTGCTACCTACTTGTACCTCTTCTAATTTTTCTTCTTCATATACACGTTTTATTTAATTAATATCAATATATTTACTCAGGTACTTTTGTCATATCTCAGAAACACGTTTATGATCATATCCCTTCCGTCCTTCGCCATCATTGATAAAAGAGAACAACAATCGACGACGCCCACAGATACACAAGAGCCTGACCGCGTGACTTGCACGAGGACAGGTCTCGTAACAAATGCCCTGGCTGTCTCGTCACACTTGCCGCACTGGCCGATAGAGCTGAGAGGTCTGAACGCCGACAGTGACTGCGACAAGGCCCTTACAGGTTCATATCCAGTGGATCCGAGCCTACTGGTGTCGAAACACACTCAGCTATCAATCAAGAACAATTGACTACATAGCTACCAATCAAGAACAATGGACCTTGTTGTGAGGGTCAGTACTTGAGTGGGTGCGATCAAGTCAAGATAGCCGTCCATGTGATCATGTTGATGGGTGGCACAAGTGGACTCGTGGATGGGCCACGGTGGCCTTTAAAAGACCTCGCAATCTCGTTTTTTCGCCCCAGCACTTCTTTCTCCTCTGCCACCATGGTCGACTTCACTGACTTCATTGCTAAGAAGCCGTACCTCTCAACCACCACTTGACGAGAGCATCAGACCTCTGTCGACTCTCTACTCGGGCGTTCCAGTCGTGAGTGACATCTCCATCTCTTGCAGCCCGCTACCTTATACTCAACCCCAACGTCTTCCAACAGAAATTGGTACGTTGATGTTCTGTCCTTGTTCATGGCTTACCGCATGGCCTCGGGCGCATTGTCGTAACACTCCTTGGATACTGCGCCACACTATGCGTTCAGGCTACTGCACGACCTCTGTGGCCGCGCTTCGCCACATATCACTTTCTCCTCACGATGGTACATCGTTTCATCGTTGCTGATCATACCTTGCCATCAGGAACGCCCTCGTCCCTTTTCGGGGCACGATCTCGCTGTCGCGGGTCTTATCAACGACTTTGACAGCATCGGCGAATGATTATTGAGAGGTGTGTCTTCTCATATGTCCTCCATATGTCTCGCTGATCCTCGACACATCGTAGAATTCATGTGGCATGTTTCATTCACGTTTCTCCTTCCTGACTTGCTTTGATACCCAGATCAATCAAAGTGAGTCTTTCGACTTCTCTTCACCTCTTCAATCTCTCATCCGTCGTTATCAGCAACCAGCCAAGAGGCATAAGGTATCCTATCCTCGTGCCAATGGTTTCGTTTTGGTTGCTCATCTCGCTCATCGTCCGTTATCAGTGATATGATCACATAATTGAACATAAAAAAAAAAGCAAGGTGCGTCACTTCTTGCCGACGATTTCATTCTGATCGCTTATAACCACTATCATAGACAAAAACAATCATCAAGATAAATAAAAAAAATATCAAGGTTCGTAATTTCATGCCGATGATCTTGTTTCTGTCGCTCATCAACTATCATAGACAAAAACCAATTATCAAGATAAATCTCAAGGTTCGTAATTTCATGCCCATAGTCTTGTTCTGTCGCTCATCAACATCGTAGACAAAAACCAATTATCAAGATAAATAAAATCTCAAGGTTCGTAATTTCATGCCCATAGTCTTGTTCTGTCGCTCATCAACATCGTAGACAAAAACAATTATCAAGATAAATAAAAAAAACTTCAAGGTTCGTAACCTCATGTCTACGATCTTGTTTCTGTTGCTCATCAGTCTTATCTCAGGAAAAAAACAATTGATTGGCCGAGGAAGACAAAAAAAATCCCAAGGTACGTATCTTTATGTCGACGATTCGTTCCAGTCGCTGATCCGCTGTTGGCACAGGAAAAATGATTAAACCAAAAAGAATTGAAGTACGTATCTTTATGCTAATGATCTCTCGCAGTCGCTAATGTATCAACTATTGTCAGGGAATCGGAAACAAAAAAAAACAAGACTTCGAACAGGACGCATACCCAGATGAGCCGATCGCAGCTGATCCATCGATAACTACTGGAGCTCTGCGACCTTTGATTCGTACGAGTGATGATGGCAAGTGTCGGTGAATGATCACTGTTGAGGCTCTGCGGGACGTCTTGTGAGAGAACGAAAGCTCTGCCTTGCAAATGTCTCGCGCAATTGCAGCTGCGTACAGTTCATCGTTTTGTCCATGGACGCGGAGCGGCTCTGAGTGGCCGGCGACGGCCGCTCGGGGTCGTGATGATGCAGATTTGTGCCGGCTGACATTACGGTGCTGGCAGCCCTGTGGCTTTGCTGCTGGACGTCCCCCTGCCTTGCAAAAGTCTCGCGCGATTGCAGCTGCGTACAGTTCATCGTTTTGTCCATGGACGCGGAGCGGCTCTGAGTGGCCGGCGACGGCCGCTCGGGGTCGTGATGATGCAGATTTGTGCCGGGTCGACATTATGGTGCTGGCAGCCCTGTGGCTTTGGGGGACGTCCCATCGCTGTGAGTTCACCCTCTTGTAGCCGCCTAGTGGAGCGGTTATAATGGTGGTCGACAGCTCCGAAGGTGCGTAGAGTTTTGTCCCTACCGTGTCTTCCCGTGTCAAGTCTGAACGGCGGGTGATGCCGCCCGAACGGCTGACGCTGCGACGACTGGCATGGTTTGGATTGGTCTCTGCAACCTTTGTGGACCCGATCGCGAGAGTTTGGGCGTCGGCTAGAACCGATAACCCGACATACTGCTCACGTTAGGTACTTCTCTCTGCGCACTCTTCGCCACCGCGGTTGTACAAGTCTCAAGCGGACTTGTATGTAATCT
>JABFYK010000245.1:4699-18080 GCA_018849495.1 Termitomyces sp. T123_Mx157
CGATTTACTCCTTAGTTAGTAGATAGATTCATAATTTTTAGAGAGGGATTTATGGTGCATACCAAAAGGACGGGGGAGTGCAAATATATGTCACCGCAGGGTCCCAGTCTAAATCCTAAATCCTGAATCCTAACTCCGCTCGTCGGTCTTTGCACGCATTTTATTTTATTTTATTTTATCTTGTATGAGAGCCCTCGGTCTCAGTCTGCGTGGACAGATTTGCGGTGAGCAGCAAACGGCAGCGCGAACTGCGGTGGAAGTGCCAAATTGGTGCCAATGCCCCCGCCCATGCCGCCGGCGCCGCTCTCCCTCTTGAACATAAATCAAATCAGGATGTCCAGTTCTGTTCTCTGAGCGTTCCGCTCCGTAGTATGTGTCGGAACGTTGATTTCGAGTTTTGTCGTTTATACTCGGCGATCTGAATCCATTTGACCGAGCTCCGGTCAGTAATATGCATGTACAACCAACGGGCTTTAACATGTCATTTCATTCTTATACATGAGATGTATGTATGTATGGATTTTTTCCTGGAACCAGCGGGTGAGCAGTGTAAGTTATTGTAGAATGCATTTTGCACATTATCGCAAGATTCTGGCAAAAAAATGTCCGATCTCAACACATTTCCGCGTGTCCAGTAGATGATATATATTTTTAATTAGACAATAAATACTGCTGTGACCAAGCCGGGTGTGACAAATACTGACGGGGACCTGACCCTGACTCTGGAGGACAACGGCTACGACGGTGCGGGTACTCCAAGGAATTTATTTACGCTTTAGGGCTGAGCGGTAAGCTTTAGCTTTAGCTGAAGATGTGCTTGGAGCTCAAGAAGCTGGAGAAGTCTGGGTAACCTTGAGCTTGAGCTTGAGCTTGGGGCGGAGTTTGGATTGGAACGCGGGGAGCTGGGTTGTATGTACTGGATGTATTTGTATTCGAGTCATCGATCATTTCACTGCTGCTGCCATTGGTTTTTGGCGAATGCGTCAAGCGTCATTTCGTGACGGTTTGCATTTATATGCCGTGGATTCCCGCACCCGCATTATATCAACATCACGATATGTCATGCATCGCAAACTCCGCGCTAGCCAGCGACCCGGCGTAAGCGCAAGTGTATTTCGTAACCTTAATGGCTTATATACTACTGACTACTTACTTACAATACCCAAGCGTAGACTCTAATTGTAAACGTTTGGTACATACAAATTCAAGGAAGAGTACACGCATGCATTTCCGAGTAGGGTTTAACCGTCGTCTGGACCTGAAGTTGGGTAGGTAGTACAAAGTCGAATAGTAGGCTCAAGTGTTCCGCGTTGGGTCCTGTTGTGATTTTCAGCTTGATTTTTGTGTATCTCTTGTAACGCGTTCCGGCGCTAGAATAGAATGGTGTCAGGCCACACGCCGCGGCCGGTTCTTTCCCGGCGTGCGCTGAATCAACAGCGCGGGACGAGCGGGTCAACATCCCAGTGGTAACACTAATACCCCAAGCTTGATTCATAATACATACATACATAGAGTTTAACGTTTAATTTAAGTACAACCCTGAAGCTGGAGAAGACTCGGAGTGCGTTTGTATAGGTAGGTACTTGGTTTGCGCATGCACTGACATTTCCGAGTCTTTCGATTCTCGAACCTCTGCCTGCCGGTGTGTGTGTGTGTGTGTGTGATGCGACTCGGACGTATATGGTAAGTGTTGTCGGTGATGAATGGTTTAACCTTAGTCCGCGCGACCGTTCCAAGCCGTGCGCAGTTGTCAATGCTTTGTACTGTCAATTCCTCACCGCAAGTCGCTTGTATGTACTTTGTCTGTATGACTGTGCGCGTGTGCGCTTGGATGATGCGTTTCCGTCGAACCGGAATACTTAGACACGGGTATGTATGGCATGTATGTACATACATAGAAAACCAGCCCTGAGCTGAGGCCGACCCCGAGGTCTCTGGGCGCCGCGTCCAATCAATTCTAATCGAAACCTTACTCAAAAAGACGCATCTCCAGTCCTTCGTTTCGGACTCCGCGTCAGGGATGACTGTGCGCTGACCTTGGAAATGAAGCTCGAGAAGAAA
Organism: Termitomyces sp. T123_Mx157; assembly: GCA_018849495.1. Taxonomy (NCBI): domain Eukaryota; kingdom Fungi; phylum Basidiomycota; class Agaricomycetes; order Agaricales; family Lyophyllaceae; genus Termitomyces; species Termitomyces sp. T123_Mx157. The sequence goes on from JABFYK010000245.1 coordinate 6,761, forward strand.
GAAGGAGCTTGTCGGGGAATCGTTCCTTGGTAGGTTGAACTTTGTATGTAGGGAAGCTTCGAGCCAGCGTCCCGGGCGCTTCGCGTCTTTTTTTGATACTATCGCGGATAAGTGGTTTACATACATAACATAAGCGCAAAGAGCTCTTTGACTTGACTTGCATGCGTCGCAACCCTGACTTCTCGGAACTCCAAACTTCTTCCCCATACTCGCTTCGCGCTGACACAATGTCTATCGATATGTATATCCCCGCCGATCATCGCCGCGACCACCGTGATGTATGTTTTGCTCGCGGCTTCTTATATGGATCGCGGATAAGACAATATCATGTCGGCGAATGGAAGGTAACAACTTGAAATTGAAATTGCTTTGAATATCCGCCTGGGGACATAAGTAGTACTTGAAGCTAGCGTCGAGCAGTCCGAGTGAATTGACTAATCTTTTGGCGTACGTCACAAATCATCAAGATCCGGATAATTAAAGCATCGAATCTTGAAGACTAACCTATGTAGCCCCTATCGCGTGGTCGCGTGCCCACCGCGTCGACTCGGAACGGCGAGCATCAATAATTTCTGTCATCCATTCACCGCAATTACAGATTTGAAGAAGGATGAGTACCTTTCCTGGTATTCTCGTTCTTCCTCGCGCAAGAACTGCGTCGGGTCAGCCTCCTGCCTCTCTGATCGGCTCCAAACTTGAACTATTGTCAACGGTGCTCTGTCCCCCCATCTGCATATCCTCTTACGGCTTATAGGCTGCGCCTCGTAAATAAAGAAATATGTCTTCGTGGTACGTGGTTCCTGGCGCCTTGATCCCTTGGCAGCGGCACGGAATCTGGCTGTTGCTCGCGGAGAGATGTACTGCGCATGAGTGCCAAACAGTGACGAAAATCGAAAAAGTACAAATCTTCGCGTCAGATACATATAGGCACTTGGAGCGCCTGTGCAAAAGACACTACAGAAGGATCATGGAGGAAGGATAAAATGGTCTTCCAGTTACTTCCCCATTTGTTCGCACTGATGCATTCTGGCCAGTGTCCAAAGCGTTGTGGGCGCCGAGTATTGACTGGATCAAGATACCTGACTTATTCGGACCCTGCCCAGTGGCTCTGCCCTCTGAAACCGCGTTGCAAATACTCTGTATTCAGACGCAGCCTGTCCTTGATCGAAGTTTTGACTTCTGGTGAACATCACTACTAAGTAACAATTTTCGTAGGACATTGTTGCTGCATCAAATTTGAAGGCTTGGTCTTTGTTTTGACTACACTTTCGATAAGAATGATAGCAATGGGCATGAGTGTTGAGGACTCTCTTCTATCTATGATCTACATGGAATCTTCATTCCACCTATAAAAACTTTTTGGAAAAATGGAGGCGAGAGACCAGAGATCGACAGGGGGTATGATTTTGCTCCTCAGGCGCAGCATAGGTCAGTGATACTCCTATGTGAGCAGGGGGAGGGGATTCAAAGAAGGAAAAGCGTCCACTGTTTTGACGAGAAATGCGCACCCTTGCAACAGATACCAGAATGAAACAGACCGAACTAGATAGGATGGTGCAGCGGCAGTGAGAGGCATGGCATCTATCCTTCGAACAGGAATTAATTTTGGTTTTCCCAGCGTGCTGAAATTTTTTCCAAGTTCCATTCAGTGATATCAAGAGTATCCGTGACAATGTTGCCCGAATGAAGATCTAGATACTACATGGAGTATGACCAAAATTTTAGTTTACACACCTCCATGCCCGATATGGCATGAATGCAAAAAGGCTAATCCATCGATGATTTGAGACGCAATTGCTTTTGCTACGCCCAACGACAATCGTTTGCATTTTAAAACATCCTGCAGATTTGGGCCGGTTGCCTCAGTTACCGAGCACTGATGGGAACCATTCGGGCCACTATAACGAAGGAGTCGAGTATGGACAGGATATGTTGGCGTCAAGGGTCTTGCGGATTCTGAGATGGCGTAAAATGGGGAGCTCTGAGGATTTGCGAGAGGCGACAACAATTCTGAGAGCGACGTATTGATTTTTTCTGTTATTACGTGCTAGTTAAGTGGTGGAGAAGGAGCCATGTCCAAGTTGATGAACAATGTGATGTCTATCGTGATACATGTCGCCGATGATGTCCGTCAGGAGCATACTCCTCAACGTTACTTCACCATATAACAAATCTTGGCGTAAGTCGCAGGAGCCATCTGGGAGCGGTCTACAAAGTGCAGCAGGCGTTGTGGCGCGTCAAAAAACGGAGATATTTGTTTGTATTTTTCTGTCGCTGAAAATGGTTCCTGATTTGTAATTACAAAATTCTGTTCTGTTCCGTTCTTTCCTATATAGCTAAGTACATGCCATAGTCACTACTGTTCCCAAATAGTTCTAAAGTAATCGACGATGAATACATGCCTGTCTACGTATCCCTTGGGTGTCGCATGCTCTCTTTGCTTCACTGATACTCCACTTGAGCAGATCTGGTTTATACATTATCAGCTAACGGAAAAGTTGGCTAGAGCAAACAAGACTCCTGAATGCTCTCTGCCCTCATCAGCTCCTCTTCACTCGGCACTCACTAATTAATTTCGTTCAAGTAATAGCAGATTTATTTGATACATTATCGTGAATAGCGGAGGACAACTGACCAACCGAGTAAATCCTCGATTTATACTCCCCTTCTCTTCCGAGAAAACCTCGCCCTCTGGGCCCGCGTCATCCTATTCATAAGCAGACCCCTAGTTCTTATGCTCGGTACAGTCCAAGGATGCCACGCGCCCTTCCTGGTCTCAGCCGGGTACGCCCACGGCACAGCTCTAAGCGACACCTTCCCTCCCGTATTCGACATACTCGCAGCCTTCTTGTCCCGTCCCAAAAACAGATGCCTCAACGCTGGAGGAACGTCCATTCCAGCATTCATGATCCCATGCACAATGAACTGCAATTGTTGAGACCACCCCTTAGGAAGTTTCCCGTCCTCTTTGAGCTCTTTTTTGGCCTTGGCATAGGTCTCCGATACGGCAGCAGCTGAGATCTTCTCCTGGATACGCCGACGGGGCTTTCTGTGCTTCAAAAAGATATCTGGAATGGCGACGGTGGCGGGGTCGATGTGTTTGGAAAGGATGAGGAGGACCTTTATGATGGCCCCGGCGAACCGCTCATCGGGTTTGGGGAAGACGAGTTTATTCACGTGTTTAAGGTGTCCGTAGCGCCGCATGATATTGTACGCGTAATAAGGCATTTTGTTCATACGCTTGTATAGACGAAGCGCCATGCGTACAGCTTTGACGCGTACTTGGGTTGGCTTCCCATCTGCGACCGCTGCCGGTATACTTTCGAGCCTCGTCGCATTGCGACACTCCGCCGCGCATAGGTTAAGCATGATAGTGTATACTTCTACACCAAGAGTCCAAGGTTCACTTGTGAACCAACTCCGGCGTTCGACAGCCACTGCGAAATTGTACAGTAGCCTGGCTTCGGAAAAGGCTTGCGCTTTGACAAGAGAGTTAAGCATGACACTGAACGGAAGAAAACCGAATCGTGTAGCCTGGCTTATCGCTTTCCGACGTTGAACGACGAATTCATCGAATGAGGAAGGTCGTCGATGTAGGATAGGGAAAAGCGCGAAAACGATAACTTTGACGTAATGAGGGTGACCTGTGGCGCAGAGGTGCATGATAAGAGTGGTAAGTATGTAGAGTGCTTGTTTGAGCTTATCCGCACGAGTCTCTAAGGGCTCGAGGTTTATCGAGTGGATCGTCTTGATCACAGAGGCGATACGACGCGCCATCTCTGACTTCGAATGAGTCAATGCCCCGAGAGGCGAAATGATTCCGAGATTAGGCGTTGATTTGGATATATGCTGCTTTTGTTCCTCTGAGGGACGAGTTATAGCTGACAATGCCAATGATGCGAGACCATCTTCTCTCAGAAGGGTTCCTGATCTTAGAAGGATATTATGGGTCACATCGTCCGTTTTGAGTTTACGTTCCTGTGTAAGGTATACTAGAACCTTGTTGGCTAGAGGTTGCGAGTGACAGTGCCTTAACGCGTAATGTAGAAGCGTGTTACACGTCTCGAGACAAAAGGGCGGAGTGGAAGCTCGACTTCTCTTCCCTGGACCCCCGGAAGGTGGCGGAGATTCGATAAGCCGTACCAAAACATCATGAAGATATTTATAGGCTACCTCTTGGCGCGCGTTACCGGCTTCATCTAGCACCCACACCTGTGAATTGATTCGCGGCGTATTGTACATCAGTGCCAGAAGCGCTGAGATCATCTCGAGGTGTAGTTTGCGTATATCAAGAAGATTCGCAAGGATCGTTAGGGCCTGGAGGTTTGCGTTGAGGGAATTTTGATCGAATTGGGGTGACTCGGTATGGAGGGTAGTGACGTGTCGGAAGAAGTTTTTCATTGGCGTCGTAAGGTCTATAAGATGCGGCCATTGAGGAAGAAACAGTAATGAACGTGGACCATATTTCTCAGTGTTCCAGGTGCTTTTGGTCGTGTCGCGTTCGGGTGATGGGGGAGGATGATAGTATTCTTTGACCAACATGGCGAATGCGAGGCATGCGATAACGATTTCAGTATTTATGACGCAGATTGCTATAAGGGTGCTCAATAGCCCCCGCATGTTGTTCTGGCCAGTCTTCCGCGCCACGGTGAAGATTTCCAGAGCAAGTCGTGTGCTAGCATGCTCTGCCATTCCCACAAGGTCATCCAAGCTCCGTGGGTTCGGCCGAAAATTTCTAGGGAATATTGCTTTGAAGACGCTGTTTTGAGGAGGCTTTAGCGGTTTGAGGGATTCCATGAGGACACTTAGAGTTCGAGTGTGGAAGCACATGCCAGCTCGCATCATTGCAAGAGCGAGAGTTGTCGCGTCCTTCAACCGCTTCTGGCGGATGAGACCGTGCACGAGGGAATGGGAGGCGAGACGCGTAGATACAGATCTATTGAAGGTTATGGCGGGATATGAGGTAACGTTCAAAAAGTTGGTAGCGTATGTGTCCTGTTTGAGGATGGGCTGGAGAAGAGAGTTGACGATGTGCAGAGCATCGTGGGATCCGCCAACCTGGTTTTGCAGACCAAAGTTTACTGCTTGACGAGCAGCACGAGAGGTTTGAGCGGGCGTAAGTGTAGTTGATACATCAAAGGGGTGCGCAGATTCTGCAGCCAAAGTCGATGCGAATCGAGTGGCGGAGAGTTGGTAACGTAGATATTCTTTCCGCAACGAAACGCCAGATGTGAGCCCGCTGGCGATCTGGACGAGCGGTCTTGCGTTCAGGAAACGAGCTGACTCGAAATGCGACCATTTGTGAGTGTCTATTCGCCTCGATTTTGGAGTGTGAATTCGTTCATATAATAATTGCAGGTTGTTGATTGAGCCCTTTGTAGACGCGAAAAAGGCTGAGCATTGCAGAAAAAGTTGCTGTGTCCACGGATGAGGTGAGTGTGGCGGGGAGCGATGCGCCGTTCTGGCTATAGTAGAGTAAGTCCATGACATGGGGCTCACATAACTGATAGATGGTCAATTTAGGATTCTGGTAATATCAGTGGTAGCCTTTACCAATGCTTTGTATGCCGACCCAATGCCTGGTACCCGTCCTTACTTGGTCCTAAAAAAAACTCACTTTCATGATTCATGCACATGACAAAGAAACTTACGGTTCCCTCTGAAAATCTGTGTCTGTAGATGACCTGGATTCGTCGCTACCCGAGCTTTGGACTCTGAAGAGCTGCACACGCGAAGAAGAGGACTAAGTCGGTGTGACACCCTGACGAGAATTTCTGGGCCACCACGTGACTTGATAGTGACCAGTTCGCCGACGCCGCTGAACTTTTCCGTCTGACTTGATTGTCATCAGCAGTGACTGCAATTAAAAAGACACTTTTCAATGAGCTATAACGAACGACGTGGAGGTTACCGTCGCCGACACCGAGGTGAGATGTGGATGCTCGGGCGACAGAAAGCTTGTTCCAACATCACACAGACGAATACGACGACCGGCGTCGCGAAACGTACGAGACGCCAGAGGACAAGCTAAAGACAGCTATACTCAAGCTCGGTGAAGTGGTGAGAGAAAGATGCCAAACTGCTGAATGGGCGCTCATACACGACGGTCTTAGGACGCAATTGAGGAACTTCCTCGTCTTCACAAACAAATCCAGGAAATTGTGCCGGTCAATGTCGCTTTACTTTCAGAATCAATTCGTATAGGGCATGTTTTTCGGGCTCTAATGGTTTCACAACTCTTATAGTGTTTTCTAGAGTGACTGAACAGCCTTACAAAATTCCTTACTATGCGGCGCTAATTCGGTTGCTTCACGAACCACCCGCTGATGTTGTAGATGCAGAATCGAAGCCTTTGCTCGGACGACTCGTTCTCGAAGACTTTTGGAAGGGATTCCAGACATACCTGGACAAATTAGAATGGAGGGAAACGCGTCTATGCGTGAGTTACCATGGTTCAAGAATTCGGCTCTCCGTCTCACGTCGTTATAGATCCAATTCTTTGCACACTTGACCGTCGCGGGGATCATTTCACCAGAGTCAATGGTTTTCCTTCTGCAAGCGTTTACTGCAGTCCTTGATGGTTTTAACGTATCACATAAACGTGCGAAACGCGCGGCGCTGTGCGCAGCTGAAGGTCTCATGATTAGTGGTGCAAGCTTGAAGACGTACTCCCAAACAAGCGTGTCGGAAATTATTAGCGCAATACAAACATTCAGTGACACCACTGCTATCCCGCAATGGCTTGTACGGCCGACTTCAAGTCTGCACACGGACGCGTTAACGATTGAAAACGGGGACGAGGTGTGTATTGTCCCTTTGTACAAGATTATCAAGCTCATAACATCACAACGTCGATACAGATGCTAGACACCATTCTCCAGACTCTCCAGACTCTCAATGACTCTGATTTCGCACAGGTAGCAGACAGCTTCCCACAGCCCTACCTTGCCTTCACAAAATTCGACAAACTTGCTCCCTTTAACCTCCCACTGGTCCTCGTCCCCCCAGAAACTGAAATCGAACTCGACGGCGTAGCAAACAACACCGAAGAGGCAGCTCAAATAAAAAAGGACGAATGGCCGGAGTATTACTTGCGGCTCTTTGACAACGACGTATGTTCAACCAACTCTCGAAATTTGGACTTCATGTATGTGTTATAGGTATCCCCGAATCCTAATACACCTGCCGGTTATGCAGTGCGCACAGCCCTGCTAGACATCATCTCTATCTTTGATGTCAACCGCAAGGAATGCGCCCGATTACTCCTGGAGTACCCGAAGTGGAATCTACCGGGAGCATTCAAACCTAAGCCCGGTGCACCAGTTGATGTTGAGCCTGCACCAGGTAAATATTGGCAGTTGGAAAGTACCATACTTGAGGTGTGTCCGCATTATTGTTCCATTCTACCAGACACGAGATTGACTATCAGCCTACAGATCATTCTCGGCACGCTTCTTATCCTCCCCGAATCATCCCAAAGGTCCATCTATTATATCTCGCTCATCACAGAATTATGCAAACTCTCGCCATCAACCGTCGGTCCAGCCGTCGGCAAATCCATCCGCAAGCTCTACGCCGCTCTCTCTGAAGGTCTAGATGTTGAAGCTGCCCGCCGCTTTGCTGAATGGTTTTCCATTCATATGAGTAACTTTGGCTTCCAGTGGGTGTGGAAGGAATGGTGAGTCATGCTTCCTAGGTTTGATTGGTGGACGTTTTGCGCCTGCTCACTAGGTATGTGGCTAGGGTACCGGATTTGGCGCTTAGTGCACAACATCCTAAAAGGACGTTCATGCGCCGGGCAGTCGAGTTTGAGATCAGGCTGTCGTATTATGATAGAATTCTCAAGACTCTACCAGAACCTATGCAATCTCCTGTAGCTTTGACCATCGCAGAGCAGGCACCAGGGCCTTACTTTGAATACGATGACTCTAGTATGTCATACTGCATACTTCCTTGTGTACTTTTCCATATCTTCTGACTTGTCATGTAGCCAACCCGCATCATGAAGCTGCTCAAGGCGTGCTCAACCTCTTCCGCGGACGCGCTAAAGCAGAAGATGTGATCAACCACCTCGAAACACTCAAGAATACCCTCGAGACATCCGAAAATGGGCCCATCAATGTCGACGCGACTACGTGCTCCATCGTCATTCAATCCCTCCTACACATTGGTTCTCGCTCCTTCTCCCACCTCCTCAACGCCATCGAACGGTACCTTCCCCTCTTGCGTAACGTAGCAGGTAGTTCTAACATCCAAGCCGCGGCCGAGGCAAAGGCTGGAGTCCTCACGTCTGCAGCCATTTTCTGGAAAAACAACCCACAGATGGTGGGGATCGTTTTCGATAAGCTTATGCAATATCAAATTGTCGATCCGAACGACGTGGTTGGGTGGACGTTTAGCAGTGGAGTGGGGCTTGGACTCGGGGGTCAGTTTAGTTTGAGTGCGTTCGAGTGGGATCTGGTGAGAGGGGCATTGGATAAGGCGAATGGAAGGGTTTTGATCGCGAGGAGGAAGGTGACGGCGTTGAGGAAGGAGGAGGATGACACCAGGGCGAGGGTGAAGGCTAAGGCTAACGAGTCGATGGAGGTTGATGCTGATACCAAGCCGGGTATGTTGCAACCGATAATTCTACAAGAACACCAAAGACTGATCGTTGTTGAACAGCAGAGGATGAGGATGAGACCACAGTAGAGAACCCAGCAATGATCACGGCACTTAAGGCGCTCGACAGTCTGACAGCCGAGCAAAAGTCAGGGTTGTCTCGAACACTTGAGGGCTTCGTGGCATGCCTCACCCAAAACTCCTTTGCTCCAACGGTGGTTACAGAACAAGCTTGGCATAACCGTGCAAACTGGGAGGATAATGAGTGGAATGCATGGGAGACCTGGGGATGGTACCGACAATTCTGTAGAGCGGTGCGTTCTTCTCCGTACTTCCATTGTTTTCTTCTAGACGTATTAACGTGTGCACCATGCAGTATTCGCCGTATTTGCGCGAATATGCTCAGACACTGTATACGATCTCATTCTCCAAGTTTGAGACTTCGACGGACCCTGTTGCTGAGTTGCTGAAAAAGATTTGGAATGCTGCTACTGATGCTGCATAATAAATATCCTGATGTCTTTTACGTGCATGGTCGACGATCTACTGACGCTGGCCTATTCCGCCGTTTTTCATGCATGTGCTCGTCTTAATTTGCTGTTGCTTTACTGTTTGAAATTTGCTTCCTCTAGGTTCTATCTTATATGTTGAAGTCGCTACAGTCGAGGCATCTGATCACTTAAATGAGTGAAAGGATAAAGAACAACCAATAGATGTAAAATAGCAAGAACTTTGAAGACAAATACTAGTACATTATCCCTCTTTCATTACTTACATGAAAGAGTTGGGGTTTTTTATATTGCTCGACAAAAATTTCACTTCATATCTATGACCTCATCCTACACTCCTCTGATCTGCTTTTGCCCGTTTGTGTTGTATTTGGTCCATTGTGTCCCTCCTGCACATAAGTAGGTTGGATGCTATCCAGCCTATTCCAAAATTGTTGTAAATCCATCCAGTATTTGTCTAGAGGCCAGGGTTATATTTACTGTGTGGATTCCTTCCCAGACTGTAATGCAGCATCTGCTCACTCCATACACTGCAATACAAATCTTGCTCTGCTGGCACATAAGACACATACTCAGTGTATGCCCTGTCCTGACAGCACTGATGGCCTCACACTCTGGCAAGAAATGAGTACATCAATATGCCTCTACAAATTAGATTGAAGTTCAAGCCTTTCTCACTTTATCTGTCTACATCACGTCACAATCATGCTTCTATGTACTTGATCTCTACAGAGAGATCTGAGGAGACATTCTGACAATTAGAGGTTCAGGACAGTGCATTTGCCACAGTATGACATATGAAAACCAGGTGATGCAAACAAGGTTGTGTTGTGTTTGTAAAATACGAAACAATACAACATATATCCAATATCATATGTGTGAATGAATTGATAACAGCAGTCTGGGCCTACAATTCACAAAGGAGCTAAGATTCTGTCAATGTGATCTTGAGTATACAAAGTATGCAATGCTGAAAGTTCTTGGGTACTGAGACTGAGGCTTGAGTCTTCCAGATACTTGAGAAAGAACTAAGTATGCATAATGCCATCCTGAGTTTCAGCACCTGTCTCTAGAGAGCAGAATTGTTGCAAGGCCTCTTCAAATGCTATGTGCATCTGTGACCTTACCCAATTTTGCTCATGCCACTCCCAATCCCTCAAAAAACCTGTCTACAGGTGAAAGTTCCATGGCTTTTTGCACCTAGAAACTATAGAAAAAATGCTCTAGAGAGCATTTGTAGTCACCACAGGCAGATGTTGCCTGTCCAAGGGCCTCTAGTGTCCACCAAAACCTGAAAGAAGTACCGAATTCTTCTTCTGATGATGATGCACATGAGTAAGCCAAGTCATATTGGCATGCTGAATAGTAAGTCCAGGAAAGAGAGGTAAGGCATTCTGCCTGCCAGTGTCTATACTGATTCTTGACTTTTGTAAAAATTTCCTCTGCCTTGTTTTCTTGAGCAATGCAACAGTGCTGCAGTCAGAAAATTCCTATAATGCCCTGCTCCAAGATACATAAAACAGCATCCAACACCACCTTCATCACCAAGAGATTAGAAACCTTCCAATGTTTCTTGAATAAACTGCTGCTCCAAGTCAAATATCCTAAAAGGGTGAAATTCCAAGATGGAGGAGATTGCAAGGCGGCATTCTGCACCCTTCTTTCTATCATTCACAGAAAGATAGAGGTCAAGAGCTTCTTTGAAGTGTTGGAGAGACTGATCATACTCAAAGCATGTTTCAGAGATATCCCCATACAACCAGTGAAGTCCCTTTAAGCACATCAAGAGTGTGCCATCACACTGATGACTAAGGCTGCATGGCTCCTCTTTCAGCACAGAGCTTATGAATGAGTATGACAAGCTTGGCACATCTATAGATGTCATGAGTAATATGGATATCTGACCTGGTCTATCAGATAGTTCACATATGAAGGCTCATCCCAAAGCACTTGTCCTTTTATATGTTCTATCAATGCTTACTACTAATACATCATACAAGTGCTTTCAAAGTGGTGGGCAAGGAACCTACCTAATTTGCTGGGCTAATGGCATATGCCCAATGAGTTCCAATAGATAAGGAGATCGGGGTCATTGCAGCCCTCAGGATGCTGAACAACATAGATCTCTTGGGCACATCAGCAAACTCTGATTCTTCCCACAGATGTCACCAGAGTCCCAGTAAATGAAAGACCAGCCTAGTTGAGCATTA
>JABFYK010000246.1:0-12734 GCA_018849495.1 Termitomyces sp. T123_Mx157
ATGGCAATTTCTGGAGTTTGCACCTTTGGGTTAGGGTTAGAAGTTTTTCTGAAGCATGACACCTAGCCAGGGAGCTCTTTAGATCTGTTCTCTTTGGATCTTTCTCTGCCAGGTGAGTAGTTATGTCCATAGACCCTGTACAAATACTGAATAGACTTTGGATCTCCCTCTGCCAGTTGTGTGACTTAGCCACACCATCCAGAGGTCACCCTTACAGCAGAACAAGTCTCTCATTCTAGGCTCCCCTCTTGTCATCTCCTGTTGCATGTGGTGGGTTTACCCCCCAAGTTCACTTCCCTGCTTTTAGAGATCTCTCCTCCATGTATCCAACACTTCCTGTGCTTTTCTTATGACCCAACCAACCCCTCCCCTGATGCCCTGAACCCCCAGGATGAAGCCTGGAGCTGTTTGCTGGCTCTAGAGACACATGTCCAACTTACCCAAGCTTCCCTTACTTCCCACACTGCCAAACTCACTGGACTACATCAAACTACTGAAGCTGTGTCCCTCTCCCTCCAACCACTTCTGGAACACCTCCTCCTTGTTCCCACTACTCCCCCTATGCCCCCAGTAGCTGCAGGAAGGTTTGCCTCGGCCCCTAATTTAGACCTTGTGGCTCCTCACTCCAAACTTCCTTACTCTGCACTCCCTAATGTCTTTGATGGGGACAGTAAGATTGGGGAATGTTTGCTCCAGTCCTGTATCACCTATATTCAGCTGAGTGGTAAAGCCTTCACCTCTGATGCCCTCTCCTATATGAAGATGGGTTGAGCTTCAACCTATGCATTGCACATCTTCCAGCATCTAGAGGGAGTCAAGAGTTTTACTAGTTGGATAGAGTTTGAGAAGGATTTCTTAGCTGAGGTCTTCCCCCATGACCTATTCAAGACTGCTGCCCTCTCCCTTTGCAATCAAGATCAGTATAGTCAAGGAGGGAAGCAGTCTTTGGGCAAGTATATTGATTTGTTCTGTGCTTTAGTCAAGCAGGCTGGGTATCCAGATGGTCTTCAGCTCTGCCTTACCTTTCAGGAAGGACTCCACACCTCTCTCATGGACCATATTGATAATATGGCTGAGAGGCACCCCGATAATAGGCACATATACACCTGGTACAAGATGGCATGTGAGCAGTGGCAGTTGATGGAACTCAAGCATGAGCTGCAACATACTCAGCATTCTCCAGTTCCTTTTTGCTCTCTGGCTGCCCCTTGAGTGGGTGCAATCCTTCCTATTGCCTCTTATGTTGCTCCTTTCCATGCTTCTCCAGCTGCTCCCCCATGTCCTCTGCTCCAGGAAGCCCCTATGGATATTGATGCCTCCTGCCAGTAGTCCTCCACCCCCTTGTTGTGTCGGCAGTGTGGAAAGGCTGGCCACTTCACCCATTATTGGCCTCAAGAGTTTGAAGTTCATTACCTCTCTTCATCAGAGGAGGAGGAGCTGCTCACTCAGCTCTTAGCAGCCTAGGATGTGTCAGGAGCCCCTTCTCCAGATGACATCCCACCTACTCTGCCTACTGAGGTTGCCCATGAGTTGGAGGTTGTGTCAGCAGAGCCAGAGGAGGATTTTTCAAGAGGCAATGGATAACCTGTATGCCCCCATTGCCTAGTGCTAATTGTTTCACTTCCCTGTCTATAGAATTCACTATATCTGTTGATGCCATTGATACTATGCCTGAAACAATAAGCCTCCCCTCAGATATACAAATCCCCTTCCCAGCAAAGGCCTCAGCTGAGAATATACCTCCCAGCCCATGCCTTTGGATTCCTGCATGGGAATGTTGTCTTCCCCATTGCTACATTGTTGCTTCCATCCCTTCTGTCAATTCCTTGAGGCTACAAGTAGAAATTGAGACAGCCAACACCCAACAGACCCAAAGCATTGTTGCCCTGCTTGACAGTGGAGCAACAGGCCTCTTTCTTGATGCAGACTATGTGCAACAACACTATCTCACCACCTGCCCCCTCTCTTGTCCAATCCTTATATACAATATTGATGGCACACTCAATGAAGCTGGCTCTATTTGCTCTGTAGTGGATCTGGTGCTTAGTTATCAGGACCACTCTGAATGTGCCACTTTTGCTGTCACTAGTTTGGAGAAGCAAGACATGATCATAGGGTTCATCCAGTTATGTGAACATAACCCTGAGATTGACTGGACCAAGGGCAAGGTGAAGATGAGCTGTTGTCCCTGTTGTTGCCTGACCTGTGCAGAGGAGGCCCACAAGGAGCATAGAACAAAGGTCTGTGAGCTTGCTGCCATGTGTGCTTGTTGCACAGGGCATCTCCCCTTCACTGATCTTGACCTTTTGAATCCCCCCCTCTGGCATTCCCTCATAGAGAGGCCCTCTACAAGGATGTCTGAGGTGTTGGGTGTGAACTTCAGGATGAAGATGGATGTGAAAGGGATTTTTCTGGCACTCCAGACCCAGAGTCTCCAGACAAGATCATTGAGGTAGGTGATAGGATCTATGCTACAACACTCTGCCCTCCTCTGGTAGCAGAGATCAGGGCTAGTCAGACAACATCTCAACAACTAGCCAAGCTGTTTGCAGCAAATTCCCAGCCCAAACCCTTTCATAGCACAGTTCTTCATCATCTACATGATTTTGAGGACATATTCTCCAAGGCATCATTTGATTGACTCCCAGAGCACAAGCAATGGGACCATGCCATTGAGGTGATACCTGAAGTCTAGCCATCCAGTTGCAAAGTCTATCTACCTGCACCCTGTGAGCAGGATGAACTGGATGTGTTCTTGCAGGAGAACCTTAGCTCTGGCAGGATATGGCCCTCCAAGTCTCCAATGGCCTCCCCAGTCTTATATGTTAAGGAGTAGGATGGGTCTCTTTGTCTGGTTCAGGATTATTGAGTTCTGAACATAATGATGGTCAAGAACTGCTATCCCCTGCCACTCATCTCTGAACTTGTCAACAACCTTTGAGGTGCACAATACCAATGGAAGTCCTTGCAGCAAGTTGCCTTTGATGCCCTCAAGCAAGCAGTGACCTCCAAGCCAGTCCTCCTATTCCCTGATGATGACTCTCCCTTCTGTGTTGAAGTGGATAGCTCTGACTTTGCCACAGGAGCAGTTCTCTCTTAGCAGTCCAAGGAGGATAGCAAGTGGCATCCTGTAGCCTTCTACTCAAAGAGCCTTAATGCAGTAGAATGGAACTACAATATCAATGACAAGGAGATGCTTGCTATATTTCAGTCCTTTGAAGAATGGCAGCATTTTTTTGATGGTGCAGAGCACAAGTTTGAAGTCTGGACAGATCACAAGAACCTAGAGTACTTCCATACAGCAAAGAAGCTCAATCAACACCAAGCTTGATGATCCTTGTATCTGGCTAACTTTGACTTCTTGCTGCACTACAAATCTAAATGGAGCATGGGTAAGCCAGATGCATCATCTAGGTGAGCTGACCATGGCACTGGGGCAGGTGATAATGACAACATCATCCTCCTCAAGCCTGAGCTCTTTGCCATTCATGCTCTAGAAGGAATTGTGGCTCAAGGGGATGAGGCAAACATCCTCAAAGACATCCAGTGAGGGAATTGAGAGGATGTGCAAAAGAATGCAGTGGCCCAGGCTGCTCAGGCCCTTCAAGCACAATGAGCCAGTGGGGTTAAGTCAATACATGCAGATGAGTGGGGTCTCCAGGATGGGCCTCTGCCTATCAGACCTTTCCAAGCAAGTTTGTTTATGATGCTTCTACAAGGACTTGTTAGGAGAGGCAAAGACTTATTGCTATTGGAAGGATGTACTTTGCTTCATCTAAGTAGGAGAAAGGTTCTATTTCAGAATGCTCCTGACAGTTGTAAACAATGCAACATCATGTATCAATCTCAGAACAGTTAATGGTCACACCTATCCAACTTACAAGGAGGCATGCAAGGCTCTTAATCTTTTGGAAGATGATGTAGAATGGAGGCAATTGTCTTGCTGAAGCTGCTCCAATCCAACCAGGAAATTACTCTCAAAAAAGAAGTATACATTGCCAAATCAGCTTCAATCCAGACAGAAATGCACCATCAAGATCAGCCTCTGGCTATTAATGACACCAAAGAAGGTCTACATAACAAGACAGGAAGCTACTCAATGCTGAGAGAAAAAACCTGATCAAAACTGCCATAGTAGAAATCTTGTCATCAGTTACAATCAGTGATCAGTGATTGGAGATGACACTCAATAGCAAATATACATTGCCAAGTAAGTGTAAGAACCTCTAGAAAGAGGTCAGTAGAATCTATCAGGTCAATCAAACCTTCTTCTCACAATATAAGATCAAAGAGGATGTCAAAGGGTTCAACTGTGAGGAGGCTAAAGACATGTGTGATGAAGGAATTGGCCAAACATTTGAAGCCAGTCAAGTTATGTAATTATACATATTGAATTTGCTGCACCTCTTTGAACAACCTTCTCGCTATTCTTTAGAAAAGAGACAGGATAGCATTTAGTAAGTTTAGAATATAAATCCAATTTTTAACCTTTTGCAGCCTTTTTGACTGTCTTATAATACACCTTGGTCTGCAGCTTGTCTTAGAATATGCAAGTTCAGATGCTAAGATGCTCATTTTTTTATTTTCACCATCAATTGTGAATTGCTGGACTTAGTAATATTGGCCAGATCTCTTTGGGGAGGGATTGCTGGGACTACTGATGTACTGTGTGTCACTGAACTTGGTATAATTGGCTACAGAAAAAGGATCAGGGATTGCTAGGGGATCACCTTACTTGGCAAGACCCAAGGGTCAGTTAGTGAATCTTAGAATATGCAAACACAGATCCTAAGATGATGATTTTTATTCATTTATACCATGGATTGGGAATTGCTGGACTTAGTATTATTGGCCAGATTCCTTTGCTGAGGGAGGGATTGCCAGGATTGCTGGGATTGCCAGGGTTGCTACCACAGGTGTATTCCTGCAATGTATATAACTAGGGCCCAGAGTATCAGTCAGTGAGGCTTCAAATCATCATTATGATCATGCTTGCTCAGTCAGCAAGGACTGTAGATTACCAACACAGCATAATACTGCTTATCTGTAGCTTAGTATCATTGCAATGTATTGGCCTGATGAGACCATATAAAAGGTTGAAATGGGTTGGCTTTGAAATTACTCCAAGCCAATTGCCATTTGTGACCAGGCTTACTACTCTCAGATATCCACTATCCCGAGCATTGCTTTGTCTCCCTAACCCTGGTAATTGTTTCTGGTCCTCAAAAGATGTCTTTTGACTTGGAAACATGTATTCAGAACAGTTAGGGACAGTTAGGGACACAAGGATATGCAAACCTTCAACGGACACTACTAGTAGAAGGGTTGCAGAAAAGATAATATACCAAAATGCGAATCACCCAGCCGCATTTACATGTAACTTCTCTGCAGTCGCCACACCAAGTACAGATATTGACCCGTTTCCTCTCTTCCTCTGTTGATATTACGAGTATAACCTTTGAGAAGGTCGGGCCAGATTATGTCATTCAAGGAGGAATATTTGTCTGATTCGAACCGAGCCAAAGTGACTTCAGAAATGAAAAATTTCTTGTCGCATTGTCTGATAGAGCGCAAGTAGATTTGGCTTCCAGTTCCCTCAGCGAGATTGACATATTTTAGATTTGGTTTCGGAGGAAGGAAGAGATCAATCTTTGTGCGCGCCTCGCTGACATTGGGTGTCATCAGGGGGACAATCCAGCAATATCTTATGGAGGGCATCAGTTTTTTTCTTTTCTTCTTCTTGACTAGTAAGGATACATCTGAGTCACTTACTTCCCGCCATATGTATCATTGATATCGGAGGTGCCTCCGAAGTAGTCTCGAACACGGTCATCAGGTGCATCGTCCTGATTGTCTGAACAGACAAACTATTTGAACAGGATTGTTATCTGTGCTGTCCGTGATGCGAGAATTGTGGCACACATACCTCCAAACCTTTGAGAAATTTTCTTGGCGCCAGGACTACTTGAATGGGAACGTTTTCCCCCAGTTCATCAACACGTAGCGGCTTCGACATTGTCTTCAAAATTTCTGTCTCAACCATCATGCCAGGAACTTGGAAAACACGCTGGTATAGTACCACCCTGTCTCCAGCGCCGACTGTGTCTGTCGAAAATGCAGTCCATCCCCTCTAGTTCTGATTGAACTAAGGTGACTTACATTTGCGGTCTTCTGTCGTAGAGAAAGATTCAATATGTTCTTTTTGTTCTTGGGCTGCTTTCTGAAGGATGCTGTAAATGTCCTTGTTGAAATTGATCCTTTTCTTGAAACCAATTTCTATGGGGCCATAGGATATGTCCGAGTCAAACACAGTATTGTTTACCGAAATTTTCCTGATTTCTGCCATGGCGGCATTGTTGAAGGCTATAGAGTTGTACAATCCTGATTCGGTGACCCTAACGCTATGTTCACTGGAGGCTAAAAAAGCGAACGAGGATTCAAAAACGTGGGTGAGGATCACCTTCAGTGGAGGCTCGAACACAGACAGAATTACCTTTGTTGTTGCTGTTATCATGGTCGAAGAGGAGTTTCCAAACGTATTTCCCTTTCATAGTCACAGTCACTCTTGGATCGGGCGGCTCAGCGGAGATTTTCGCGGGTGTTTCAGCCACAATCTGGTGAACCAACGCGGCCAAGGTGAGCAACAAGGACTCTAGTTTCATGTTGGGGTGTGTTGAGAATTATTGAGCTTTGTGTCTTTTTTGCGGTCTCGTCGGTTGATAAACAAAACGGCCTAAAGGATTCTCAGGCTAAGTAATTTGGGATACTTGTATCATTACCAAAATGGAATGGCTAGAGATGAACATGGATTCGTCGTCAACTCCATGTCGCACGTTGGCCAATTTGACGAGTAAGAGCGATTTCTGTAATTTGGACCGAATACTCGTTTGGGTGGGATTACTACTGTTTATGTTTAGTGTCTGAATAAGTATACCTGATTTAATTGGTCGATTGGATGCGCAAGTCGTAATGTTGTCATGAGCAATGGAAATCTGAATGGTTGCAGATAGCTGCGGTCGGTCGGTTGCAAATAGCTGCGATTAGTCGGTTTAGCAGGTGCGAAAACTGCAGAGATGGAAGTATAGACACCATACACACGCTCAGCATTGATTCCTTCAAGTGAGAGTTGCTAGAAATACTGAGTTCCGGCAAGAAAGGCATTATCTGTTTGACAGATGCAATGTAAACATGTCCGTCTTATGAATGCATATCCGAAGAGTCCGAAGAGAGGAAATTGAAATTTAGCCTCTTACAGATCTCGTCCAGAGCGAATGTGTATAAGCTTATTTGAGAGTTTCTTGCAGTTTTCCTAAACAATATTTAGTCGGGACCTTTTGTACGTACGTACGAACAATTGGACGTCGTGCGTGGAAGATCGGAGCATGCAAGATCACATGGAGTAAGATAGCTTGGCCCTACGTGCACATATTATACGAGAGCAAGTATTTCTACTTCCTTTGTATGTGTGGAATTCTAGAACAACAGAACTGTGGTGATGGGGGGCCATGTAGTGAGCTAGGAAAGCTATAACTATAGTCCCGTATGAATATGAATATGACCGGTGTCCATGAGATACTCACAAAGAAATGAGTGAGAGGCTTTAATTAGATCGGCATACACTTACAATCCTAAATCACTACCCAAACCACACACATAAACTGACCGCCCTCATCCCACACACTCCTCATCGGATATCTACAATGACTCCTCATAATCACCTCCCCTGCACTCCCAAATCCGATCCCTCTAACCAAATCCGGCTCCACACCATCCTCGACCCACTTCACCATCGCCAGTAACACATTGTTGGAGTGTCGTCATATCACATTGTGACAATGTGATATGATAAGAGGGTATCGCGACATGACACAATGGACAGGGCCATTGGCCACTGAATGCTTTGTCCTACTCACCCACATATATATATTCCATACATACTCTGCAGTACCCTTAGTCCGTTATACGCTCTGAGGGTACGTTCACATCTACTATACTTACAGACAAACACTAAATACGAGTACCTAGGATAATACTTACACGTTATCTATAGGTATTCAATACAGTCTGTTATATGCTCTGAGGGATAATACTTACGCATTATCTATAGGGTTCTAACAGGTTATGGGTCTAAACTGAGCATAATACCCACAGAAAGTATCATTGCTCGTCAGAACCCTTGTTCTTCTGCCTACTGCTGCTCACTGCGATCACCAATTGCGTCGGGTCGTCCCCATATGGAGTTGCCCTCCGATCTTGTTCTCCACAGTCGAGATCTCTTCCATCGTCTGGAAGAGTGCCTCTATTGTTCCTTTTTGACACAGCCAGGAAAACCTGCCCACTCACACAACACTACCATAATCCTAAACTATGCCTGCAAACTTGAACGACGCCACAGCACCCTCTATCCACGCCATCTCTGTCCATGGGGCAGAATGAAAGCACGAGAAGTTCAATAGGAATGCTCCAATGGCAAACCTCGACCACTGGACCACGGCCATGAAGATTCATCTGTCTTTACTCAGCCTGAAGCCCTATGTCTTCAAACCACTGACTTCTCCACCAAGCGCCACCACTGAACCCAACGCATACTGGAACTGGGTTTCCAATGATGACCTTGCATGTGCCATGATTCTCACTGCCTTAGATGGGTTGAAGTATGATGGACTTGATGACAAAAAGACAGCAGCAAGCCTATTCAGCCAGGTGAAGGCATGAGCAGAAGGTGAGGGACCAGTCAGGATGGTGGTGCTGATTCAGGAAGTACTGAGGATTCAGTGCTTGTCTAGCAAGCCCTTGCCTGAGACCACCAGAAAAATCTGCGATATAGTCAATTGTATATTTCCTATTAAAGCTCTCAATAAAGACTTGTTCAAGTGTGTCATCCTCCTGAACAGCCTCAGCAGCCCTCTGTCATGACCCGCTCCCGAACCCCAACCTCACTCTCCACCCCCACTGACGCCCCGGGAACACCCTACCAAACCCCCAACCCTGAGACCCCCTCCACGGCCGCCCCAGACAACTCCGATGCTTCTCTGGCAAACCCCGACGGGCCCCGGGCCAACTTCCATGCCTTCCTCGCAACTGTCAGCGCTTCCCCTGGATCCCTGAAACCCTTACCACTGCCCCGGGTCCTGATGCATGCCTCCCATTAATTCCCCTGATTTGCCCACCCACTCCGGAGCACCTGGACAATCCCGGAGCAGCCTGCACTTCCTATTACACTTGCCAGGACATCGCCATGACCCGCCCCACAATCATACCTGACACCCGACAGCTCCGCTCAGCTCCGCCAGACCCCACCATCACATCCGCCCCTCCCCAGAGTGTTCCAATAGTTAGTATATAAGCCGTAGGATAGCTCTTAGTACCCTAGTCTTGATATTACACTTACTGGTTACTGGTTTCTCTTGTCTTTCTCTCTCTCTGTTTCTATCTCTGTCTCGAATCTATCTCTTTTCTCGAATCTATCTCTTTTCTTGGCTTTGTCTCGTCTCGCCTCCGTCTCGTCTTGACTGTGCATATTTCCTTTGTTTTCCTAAGTCCTGTACATATCCAACGTCAGTACGAACTCTGCACACCCGCCACAAACTCCGAACATTCTTATGACCCTCCAGACCTTGCCCCCTGCTTGGTCCCAACACTCTACCCTTCTTGATTGATCTCCCATCAGACTTTGGCTCTGATCCCGCCACTCCCAAAGCCTCCGCTTACCCACACCTCTCCTCAGACCTGCCTCAGTTCAGACACCTTCCGCACTTGGTCTTAGACCCTCCTGGACCACTCCGGACTTGCTTGGGCCGCCCCTTGTAAGCTCCCCTTGCAAGTTTCACCAAGCCCGCACCCTCCTGGAGCACTTGGTTATAAGGGCAGGACACCGAGTCTGCCTAGTAAGGATTTGCCCAGTGTTGCTGAGCCCCCAAGTCAGCGGAACCTGACACCCTCAGTATGAACCTGTCCAAGCCCAGGTTTCCCACGGACTGGCCAATGCCACCCAGAGCAATCCATATATGTCTGATCACATCAGAAAACTCCTGGAAACCATGCAAAACCTTACCACCCTTAAATCAGCCAACATCTCTCTCCCTAATGATACTGCCCTCGCTGCACAGACAACAGGACATTTCAGATCCCTGAGGCCCCACCTGCCTGGCCACAACCACCCAGCAGGCACAAAATGCTGCTCAACATGCCTGACACACAGACATCCCTGTGCTGGACATGAAGCTCAATTCTGTGCACACCAAGGGGGAGCAATGCAAAGAGCAGGATTCAATGCTGCTTGCAACACTGCAAGGGTGGCAGGAGGTGAGAAGCCAAAGGGTAGCAGACACACCATGAAACAGTACACACAAGTCACTGGACTGGCAGGGAAGATATATCTGATAGAGGAGAGTGAACTGCAGAAGATGCAGATGCTGAGCAGCACAATGTCAAATGTGGCAACAGCAGCAGGTTTTGCAGGCCTGGTCACCAATGATCTGGCCACTGAGACTGTGGACAAAGCTGAATGGGAGGGCTGGATGGCAACAGTCAAGGAGGAGGAGGAGCCTAAAGGTTCCCTCAACTGGCAACAGTACAATAACAATACTACTCTCATGGCTACCACAGAACTCCCCTTCTTCATAGACTCTGGTGCAACAGTCCACATTGTCACGACCCACTCCCTAGGCCCCACACATGTTCCCAACCTGCCTCACTCTCCCAGAGCCCCCCCCCCCCAATGCCCCGTCAAATTTCCTAAGCCACCCTCTTCCCCTGTGGCCACTCCAGCTAACTCCAACAACTTCTCTGCAGCTGTCAACGCTTCTCCCAGCTCCCTGGACCCTCCTCCACTGTTTGGAACCCCCCCCCACCAATTCCTGACCCCATTGTACATCACCAATCCATTCCCCTGGTTTCCCCAACTCACTCTGGAGCATCACAACAACTCTGGAGCATCACAACAACCCCAGGATAGCCTGCACTCTCAATTGATCCCATCAAGACATTCCTGATCATATCTGTCAGGTTCTGCTGACCATGGGGGCTCAGCTGCACTGGGCGAATCCTTACTAGGCAGAAGTGATCCCATGCACAGGCAACTGGACACTTGAAGAGGTTCTAAATGCAGGGGACTAGTGAGGGTGAACACTGGGAAGTGATCTGAAGAAGTCCAGGGTAGTCCAGAGGAGTCCGGGAGGAGTTGCAGGGAAAGAGGTGGACTTAACAGGGTGTCAGGCACAAGCCCAGGAACGAGTATTGTGGGTGTGGGGGTAAGTGGAGGCTACACAAGTAATGGAAGTGGAGCTGGAGTTTGATGGGGGATCAATGGAAGTTGATGGGGTGTGGGACCGAGCAGGTAGCAAGGTCCAGAGTTGGTTTAGAGAATGTTGGGGGGTCATAATCATGAGCACAGGGTTCATGAGGGTGTCAGGGCAAAAAGGACTTGGACACAATGAAAGAAACAGATTGATGAGACGAGGCAGGGCAAATGGAGTTAGTGTACGAGGAACTACTCTACAGCTTATATACTGACTACAGAGGAGCTCTGGGAACAGTGGGGGGTGGCAGCGGAGCTTGGCAGAGCCACACAGAGCTAGATGGGTGTCAGCTGGGTCAGGGGGAGCATTCCGAGGGATAGTGGGCATAGTGTTGGAACTTGGCAGAGCTGTACTGGATCAACGGGTGTTGGGTACAATCAGGGGGCAGGCCACGTCGGGTTTTGATGGGATCAGTTGAGGGCATGGGCCATCCTGAGGTTGTCGTGATGCTCCGGAGTGGTTTGGGAAAATCCAGAGACTGAACTGGTGATGTACGGCGGAGCCAGGGATTAGTGGAGGAGGGGTTCACACAGTTGGGAGGGGGTCCAGGGAGCCAGGGGAAGTGTTGGCAGCTGTGGAGAAGTCATTGAAGTTGGCCAGGGGGCCGCTGGGGTTTGCCAGAGAAGCATCGGAGTTAGCCAGGGTGGCCGCAGGGGTAGGGGGTGGCTTAGGGATGACAGGGCATTGGGGGAGACTCTGGGGGAGTGAGCCAGGTTGGGAACATGTGTGGGGCCTAGGGAGTGGGTCATGACATTACCCCCCCTTCAGCATCAAGTCTCTTGAGACGTGGGATACAGATCAGGGATTGGCAGGGCATGGGAATCAAAGCCAGGCAATATTGATCAAACCACAGCAAGTGGCAACAGCATGGAATGAGGTTGAAGCATGGCCACCATTTGTCAGGGGGTTCTTCCTAAGTCATTTAAAAGGTCAGATGTACTCTGTAGCTTTCAAAACATTCTCCCTATGTCCTCATTAGCCTATTCTCCTGCCCTGCATGCCCCTGCGTCCTCCTCTGATGATTGCGCCAACGAGGGGACAGAGTCTGATAGTGAGCAGGGAGAGTTTGAGCGCCAGCGGTGGATTGGTGCCATATACTGTAGTCGTGAGTAGGATCCCTTTGTTCCTTAACTGGGGTAACTGAACAAGCATGATAGAGTTGTCTGCGGCCATGGCGGGGTCCTCTGGCAGTCCCACTTGCGGGAGAGGCTCTGGGCAGGCAAGGCAAGCACCCCTGCTGTCACCCATTTGCCCTGTCAGGCCTAGTTTGGCAGCAGGGACTGTTGAGGTGGTCCTGGAGGGGCAGAGGATCCCACAGGCAGAGGTGATAGTCGAGGTGTGGGCGAGGGCATTGGGGCAGCAAGAGGCCCTCCTACTCTGGAGTGGTGCAAGAATGAGGCTCCAGTGAGTTTTTTGGCCTTCTATGTCAGGCTC
>JABFYK010000247.1:0-18024 GCA_018849495.1 Termitomyces sp. T123_Mx157
TCTACAAGTGAGTGCCTGTCTCCTCCAGATCTTCATGATCTGTCCAACTTGACTCGTCACACAGTGCTTTCGAGCAGGCTCTCGAGCAGCACGCCACACATCCCGCACTTGAGCCCACATACAACCCGACACTTCTTGCTCGTGGGCCACCACTATCTGCCGACATCGCTCATCTGCTCGATGTCTCTGAGGCATCATGGAAGACCCACCCGATACACCTCGCACTCCTCAAGGATACCCCTCCCGCACTGAAGGCATATGTCGATCGTGTACATGAGCTCGCAGAATCCTCTGATCCATCACCGTTGTTAGCGCATGCATATGTACGCTATCTGGGTGACCTCAGCGGTGGCCAGACAATCCGTCGTACAATCGGGAAAGCGTATGGCCTTGATGAGGCATCAGGAGAAGGGCTGTCGTTCTATGCCTTTAAAGAGCTCAAATCAACAAAGCCAGCGACGCAAGGTGAGATGAAACGTATCAAAGAGTGGTTTAGAGAAGGTATGAATAAAGCCGGGGAGCAGAGCGATGACGTGAAAGGTAAGAATGTATCCATTTTAGGGGCGATGATGATTGACTTTTTCAATAAACTTTAAGCGTCCGTTGTTCGTGAAGCTAACACTGCATTTGATCTTAACACAGGGCTCTTCAGTGCTATCAACGCCGAGCTTGCGGAAGAGCCCAAAGAGACTCCTATTGTTATGAAACAGCCCTCAGAACAGAAGACATACCTCTTATCTAAGATCATATCTGTCATTGCTGCTGGTGCGTATATATCATTCTTGTCAAGATAAGTTACCTATTGAATGGATTCGTCTGCAGTCTGCCTCGCTCATTTCGTTTTGGTTACGTGTGGATACACTGGGGATCGAGGTTACCAAAAACTTCTTGCCGTCCAACAATGGTTTTCCCAATTCACAGCATCTACATCTGAGTGATACCTCACACTCCACATATGGTTCACATTTGGATTTCCTATGTAGTCACTTACTAGACCGCCTCTGACGACTTACTCTCATGCATTAATATCTCTCTCAAATGGATGAATTACCTTCAAATGGATGATATCTCTTTCAAATGGGTGAACTACATATACTTCATGAAAAACAGCTAGCTGTATTGAATGTCTGTGCGTGTGCAGATTAAGTATCGTCCAGCGAGAGAATAGTAATGTGTTCTGAGCGTCGCTTTCAAAGTCTGCCAACCGGTCCGTGCTTGTGGAAACAATACATACTTGAATGGATGATGAAACCGGAAGATCCCATGATAACTCATCACTCATTATGAGTAATGGTATTATGATTTCAAGTTATTGAGCGAGAACTGACTCTGCGAATTCCCTGCCGAGTGTTTATACGGGGACTCAAGAGGCAAGTACGCGGTGCTCTCAGGCTCTGTTGCAAACAATTGACTGGCCTTCTTGTTCTTTTTCGCCCTGCGCGCCTTGGCCTTGGCGCTGCAGCAGAACCGCCAGATGCAGCAGCCGATGATGAGGAGTAAGCCTACGAGACACCCGACGAGGATGTATGGCCACCGACTGAGGATTTTCTCTTCGTACGCTTTCTTTTTCTCCTCGGCGGAAATAGGGGAACTTTGCATCTGGGAAGGAGGGAGGAGCGCCCATTTCGGGTCGTTGATTGTATCGACGCCGCCCAAGCGCGCGGTAACGAAGTCTTGACGCGCTTGCACAGAGTTTGTGACAGATGCAAGTTGGATGTACGGTTTTTGACCATCGGCACCGTCTGCCCAGCTACCAAAGTCGAGCAGGGTATAGGCGTTTCGGACTGCGTCATGGCTTGTTAGCGAGGCTAGAACCTGGGTCAAATATGGTCTTACGGAAACTCATCCCCAGAATCATATCGTAATGGCCAAGCAAACTGAAGGCGGAGGTGATGGGTTGGAACTAGAAGACGATAGGGATGAGCGCGACGACAAAAAAAAAAGAAAAATGATACACTCACAGCTCCGATGCAAACTCGGTTACCAGAGGCATCCTGTATATTGAAATTGTCGTCGACTGTATCAAGTGGGTGTACGGGGTATTGTACCCCACCGAACGAGATAGAAACATTTAGGTATTGGCCACATGGGACCGTCCAATACTCGTTCTTCTCATCATACACAGCTCCTTGCACACGCCCATAAATCGCATCAGACACTTTCCTCGGGACCTGGTTAAACGTGAACCCCGAATCGAACACCGCGACGTACGTGTCGTCGGGTGCGCTGGGGACGATGGAATCGACCTGAATCGGGTTGCCATCTGGACCCATGATTCCAACGTCCTTATCTGTGATGGCTTGCCAGTGCTGATCCTGGCTCAAAAGCTTGTTGACTTTGTCCACGTCGAGCTTGGGCATGCTTGTGATGTTCTCGAAGCCCTCGACGAGCTCGGATATGGTGAGCTGTCCTGTGAACGGTTCGGAAGGCGCGTTTTTCCGATCGAGGAGGAAGGTGATGTAGGTGTCGACGGAGGTATTCTGTTCAAAAATGTGCGTGAGTACTGTGTCGCCTGTGTCGCCGTCAAGCTTCTTGTAGATTAAGCTGCCCTTGTTAGGTCCAAGCCCTAACAGGCCGTCGTATCCCTGCGCATGGATATTGGTGGAGAAGCTGCTGGTATCTGCGACAAGGACTATTCGGGATTCAGTGAACAGGCAAAATCGACGCATACGAGAGTCTCACGAAATGCTTGGTTATCCACTGAATAATTTCCGATTTGTACTGTAGCTGCATGAACATTCCCTAAATATATCATTGAGTCACAATCCAAAATTGACGAGCCAAAATTTGCAGCTTACCAGTCGCTGCACCCACAGCGTATGACAACTTTATCGACTTTCCCAAGTCCGTCGAGGTTGGTTGTGTAGTTGGGAAGTTTACCCATAAGTCGGAACTTGCATCAAGAAAAAGCCTGAGAGCCATCACAATAACGTATCGAATATAATGTACTCACCTTCCCGTATCCAAGAGCACCCGTGCTTGAACACCTCCAATGGTTACATTGCCGATATACTGTGCATTTCCGAGATTTTTTACGCCAATATTGGTGGACCGGCGCGAGATATGTGATGGAGGCGTGTCGGTGCGGACTTCGAAGGGTAGTCGTATACCATATGCTACGTTAAAGGTCGTAAGGAGCAAAGCGAGAGGAATAATGGAGCGCATTGGGAAGCAATAAGGAAAACTATATAGATACTGAAAGCAAAAGAATGAAAAAAGGAGTGTTTGGAATAGGCTGGCTGTCGTATGGCTGGCCCAGTCTTGATTTGATCGATTCTGACAAACGAGGGCAATGTTTGACGTTTTCTTGGTGTATACGAAAATCACTGATCCGAGTTGATGTTCATCAAGCCGCGCGGTTGCCGTGTACTTCCGTGACCGTTACTCTTTTGCGACATCTCATTGCGATCCTGCAATCTTTGCAATTGAAGCACCTTCTCGGTTTCGAATAAAACAAAATCCCCCTACGAGGGCCAGATACATTACGAGAACTTTATAGCTTTATGTAAGTTGTAGCCAAGTTGTAACGTGGATTTAACTTATTAACATTAATATAAATAAGCATTCAAGTTTCAAGGGTCATCACTACAAAGCTCTTCAACAGACAGCCTAACCTGAGTACTCGATCTGGTTGTGCCGATGGTCTTAATGAATTCCGTCTCTACAAATCAAAGGCCTCGTCCAACTCGAGTCTGTCTCGCGTTAAAAATGATCCAGTGACTTGAATCCAACTGCACATTCCGATATCCCGGCTAAGACGTCTACATACATTCTGGTTAGCTGGACTTACCGACGTAGTCAAAAAATTCATTGAGTAAACTCATTGGGTATTTGTGAGTTCTCTCTTTGACACGACGCCTCGAGTCTCGGGTACTTTGGTTGTTTGTGTGCTTCCAACAACCAAAAGTTTACCGAAGCTGGCCTCAAGTTGCAATGTGACCTCCAAGATCTTGATATTCTGGGACACCTTGAACACACCGTTTATTTCGGAGCTGTTTCTTTGCTCCGAAGGCGAAAGGGGCTAACGAAATGCCATTGTCTCTAAAAAGAGCGCTTCTACTCCTAAAGATCAAATGCTTCCATTTCCATTTAGGCATCACTCCTAGCCCTCGGCTGGATCACACATCTCAACTTTTACTTTGCGATTTGATTCACTTTCCGAACAATCCTTCAGGGGGACCGCATGACCTCGCAACCCACATTCAAAATATCCATGCTCCTTATCGATGCTACTTCAGAATTCATTAACATGTTGCTTTGTTTATAGCACACTATCAGTATCTACACCTCGTAGTCTTGACTGGCCTACCGCACATAATGTTCCCATTGGACCAGGATTCACACAGCCTGTTTCTGATTTATGCTCCACCGCTGATGCGAATGGCGTGACAAAACAGATTCGGCAAATCTGGATCCGTGCTTCCAGTATTCTCCGGCTCAAGCCTCCAATGAAATGAAGCACGAGTAAGAACCCATTGCACGCACCTGATTTTTCCTTCTCTGTGAGCAACGAGGTCTTCGTGTGCGAGAGATAACTTCGTCTGATGCATATTCTTCATGTCGATTTTTTCACTTTGTATCTAATATCTTTTGTTGGTGCTCTCCAGCTGGAGGTCCGTGGGGAAAGGAGATCTCGACGATCGCAATATCAGCGGCGAACACCTGGATTGTCCGAACTCAGCAACAATGCAGACATTAGCTACTACGCCGTGATCAAAATCGGAAGGAATGACTATACTTTGCTGGTTGACACGGGTGGGTGAGTCATTGCAGCGTCTGTTCATAGACCTGAGGATAATCATCGACTACAAGCTCGGATATTTGGATGGCCGGTAACGTCCCAAATAGCAATGATATTCAAGGCGGTGTCACTTATGTCCACGATTCTGTGATTGGTACTTGTCCCTTTTACCTGATGTCGACTCTTTCCCTCTGATCGTACTTCCGTATCGAGGGCGAGTCAAGACGGCAGAAATAGAATTTGCTGGGTATACCATTCCAGATCAGGCATTCCGTGAGTGTAAACCCCGGGGTAATGTTCTAGAAACTAGGTCCCAAATTTTTGATGATAGTACAAGTCTCTCCGGACGATATGAAGAAGGCGGGCGATGGTATTCTAGGCAAGCACCGCACTTCACCTTATCCCTGTCAGCTCAACACAAGAATCATAGGACTTGGGCCGAATGACGGATCAAAGATATATCAAGCAATCCCCACCGTCGCGGGTGCTGCTCTATTAGATCGTATCTTCCTACAGAACCTCACAACACCTAATTACCTTACGGTACTTCTTGGACGTTCTGAAGGTCCTATCTTCCCTGTCACCGCAAAAGCAATCCTTATGTCTTTTTATGAATCATAGATCTCACCGCCGATTTTTATGGTGGCAGTCTGACAGTGGGCCAGGTTATATCTGGCTTTGAGGATATTCTGAAGCAACCAAAACTACCAGTCGTCAATTCTATAGCTGCAGATCTCCATTTTCAAGTTCTTCTCGACAAAAACGGATTCATAGGGCCAGACGGGGAGCCAATCGTGATCCGCACTGAAGTTGATTCAACCCAAAATGAAGAACAAGCCACAGTCGTGCTTGACACCGGCTTTTCCTTACCTCAGGTTCCAAGGTATGTTAATTCTTTCTCCTACTTCAGAGTCACCTCAACCTTTTCCTGTATCGGCCCTTAGTTCAGTTGCAACTGAGATATACGGGAGGTTCCTTGGTGCCCGACTCGTTGACATCGATTCTGTTGGAAAGATATGGCTGCTGCCTTGTTTTCAAGAAGTCAGTGTCACCTTCAAATTCAACAACAGGTCATATCCCATACATCCATTAGACGTTACACTGTAAGTACTCCATCACTCTAATTAAGCTTAAGATTGAGCCATAAGTCGTAGCGATCCAACAATCATCGGGATGTCTGAGATAGTAGATTCAAAAGGTTACCCCTTGTGCATAGGCACTGTGCGTCCTCCCAACTCGCACTTCCACAGATATCGGGCTGATCACAGACCAGTTTCAGCCCTTTACGTACGACACAGGAGCCAAACCTTCATATGACATGGTCTTGGGAATGGCCTTTCGTACGTCGAAGACGTGCTGATCTACTATCAATTGGCGTGCTGATGTTTCAACCCTAGTACGCAATGTTTATGTCTTGATGGACTATGGGGACTTTATCCCGGGCTCAGATCAGAAAAAGGATGCGCCGTACGTCCAATTTCTTTCCACAACGAACGCGACTGAAGGCGAGTGTCGTATCAGTTCCCTCTTGTAGAGCCGATATTCACACTGTTAACAGCCCACGACGACTTCATCAAAGTCCGCCTCAGTGGTACAGACAACCCGACCAATCGTGTTCCACAACTCCGCGGGATGCATCCAGTGGTATACTACACCGCAATTGCGATCGCTTTTGTAGTGGTCATGGTTGTAACCACCCTCTTTTTCATATTCCGTGCAAAGAAGCACAACGTAGACAGACGCATGTCTGGCCGTTTGCCTCTTTGATAGCCGTAGCATTGCCTGTCAATATATAGATTTCTCCAACTGCACGTGACGTGTTCTCCAAAGCCTGCATGGCGCACACCACGAGCAGCCCCGATTTACCGCCACGGCCGTTCCCCTGGGGCCTACCCGAACACTCTGAATCTTTCGCAGAGGCACTCAAAGCCCTCGACACCTACAAGCAGCGCGATCCCTCCAAAGGTACGTCCCCCTTGCCACCCCAAACCCCACCTCACTCCCCCCAGTCATCGTGCGCTTCAAAGCCGTCGGCAATGCCCCCATCATGAAACAGAACTTTTACAAAATTACATCCAGCAATCGATTTCAAGCCGTCATTCAGTTTTTGCGCAAGGAGCTAGCATGGCAGGCTGGTGATCCGCTTGTGAGTGCCCCCTCGTAGCCGTGGTCATATACATCTGATGTGGTACAGTTCACCTACGTTAACCTTGCGTTCTCGCCTGCGCCCGATGATACAGTCTCAAACCTCTTCAAGGTGTGTCTCTGGCCCTTCACATATCGACCTCTCGTCTCATCTTATACACCCCACTGCAGTCGTTCGCAACAGACGGACACCTCATTGTAAACTACAGGTACTTCTCACCCTCCCATTTCCCTCTAAAACTCACGACACATACATAGTACGACCGCCGCGTGGGGATAAACCATCCTCTCCAAGCTTAGGAAACGATACGCGTGATTAATGATGTATGATACCCCTATAATAATGCAAGTACATACTTTAGTTCTCCACTACGTGTGTGATCGAGTCCGCGTACACAAAAACCAAAACCCCATCCCGATCTCCAAGCTCTACAGTTTCCTCATCTATGATCCATCCTTACTACGCTTATGCGCACGCGTAACAAAAGAAACACTACCTCCACAATGATCCATCAAAGGAACCGGGAATCGAACCCTAGATACTCCCTCGCACGCACCAAGCAGTATGTCCGTAGATACGTACGAGCTTCGGACGCGTCGACTACCCCATCTTTATCTGACACCCACCTTTTCCTGTACAGATAAATCTCGTCCTCACCGACATATACATATACTCCGAATCCGTGCAACAGCACTTACGCCCAAAAAAGTCCTATTAGATATCATCAAGATTTGGGAAATTTGGTAACCAAGAATCGAACCCCAACTGTCCCC
This sequence comes from Termitomyces sp. T123_Mx157, assembly GCA_018849495.1. Lineage (NCBI taxonomy): Eukaryota > Fungi > Basidiomycota > Agaricomycetes > Agaricales > Lyophyllaceae > Termitomyces > Termitomyces sp. T123_Mx157. Next base: position 7,661 of record JABFYK010000247.1, read on the forward strand.
GCGATGGATGAGTATCTTCAACAGCTCTGCGCTGGCATTTTGTGAAACTCAAAGTTTTGCATTTCCTCGGGGTCATGCGAGACCAAGTATATGGTATGTATTGCCTATGTACGGATTTTATCGACAAGCGGGAAAGCGTGTTGAGTAATATGTACCAGCCATTTATTTCCACAACGAGGAACGAAGAAGTAAACTAACCCCCCGTCGGTATTATTTGACCACTTGATAGTAGTTCTAGATTCTAGCGGAACTAGACACATCTTTATACCGTGGTCCCAGGCACACCTTGCGATGTAGATCGAAAGCGAAGACGCCATTGCTGGAGGATACCGAGGGTAAGCGATAGATTACACCCCAAATGGCGATAGGGGTTCAGTTGCAGCTATTTGGAACTATCCAACCATGCTACTGCAGTTTTTTTCCTGACAGTGGAATAGGTGACGTTCACACTGGAGGGGGCTCGTAATCATAGACTTCCACAAAGGAATCGGTCACAAGTCGGATTGGCACCGTCATTCGGAGAGGGTAGAAAGGCGAAGGCTCGTTCTTGACAGGCGGTGGCTCCAATATAAGTACCATGAAATCCTAGGATAACACAAAAATGAACTCGGGTAAGCCGGAAAGCTGGAGAAGACCCACCTTGACAGAGACATTCCCGGCTATGAATCCACCGACCATGACGTCCGGTTTGATATTTGCCTGCCCTTGCCAGTCCAAATGGATGATGCTTGTAGACTCGCAAATCCCGGGAGGGGACTCCCAAATCTCGCCTTCGCCGATCAGTGTGTTACTGAACGACTTTTCACCCTTATGTTCGGCCTTGCTCTGACGGTAGAGGGATACCTTAATTTTTAGCTGGTTATCCTGTAACGGGCACTTTTTATGACAGTGAGAAGGGATCAATGGCCTATTGACCGGCTGAGGCATAAGTATTTTGAAAGCCTCGATGTGGCCGTTCAACTGAACATGGAATGGGATTTTATCAGTCAGGCTATATACCCGCCCTCCAGGAATGAAGAACTATGAGAATCGTTAATGAAGACATCGACAGTTCATGTGAAGGACATAGCATACATCACAGTGAACGGTACCTAGTTCAGGCATGTCTCTGCGCGTTTCCATGGCAGAAGATGTCTGATACCACTCTTCGGGGGAGGTCTTGACGGCGGAAAAGAAATTGCAGTTCATAAGGATAGGGCGATGTGGGCGAATACGGGGATAATAATGAAAGGGAATTTTTACTCTGTGAGGCCAAATATAGGTCAGATAAGATGTTATTGCAGCCTTTGCGATATAAGCTCACTTGTCAGACCTCGGAAAGACACTCATTGCGCGGCGAGCCCGGCTCACACATATAGTAATCGAATACGTGGCTCGAAGATCAAACCCAACCTGGCGAACCGAGTATGTCGGCGGAAGATCGTGTTCCGAGCCTTCGTAGATGAAGGTGCGAGGCAGCAAATAGGAGAACGGAATATAATTGGACAGTTCGTCTCCATCGCCTTTGCGCCAGGAAATACAGGAATGATCGAATAATCGAATCGACACAGAGCCGCACGCAGGTAATTTCGTGTCGAGCTTGCCCTCGATCTAGAACAGACGACATAACGTGAGTTTTCGATGTACGTACATTGTTTGTGTGCTCACTTTCAACGTGACCCGGGAAACTTCGTGTGGTTTTTCTATGATAACAGAACCAGAAATTTCGCCATTGCGGCCATATCTAGGCGTGCATCTACCACTCTCCTGCTCATAGAGAATAACACTGATTTTCCCAGACCTTTGGGTATATGTCCCGTTTGGTACTGTTCGTGAATGACAAGGGGTTTCTTGCAATGTACGTTCGTCGCTAGAGGGTTTGCAAGAATAACTCGGCAATGGCTCTAGAGGTGTGTATTTGGGCAGTGCGGCTGAATCGAGTTCAGGCATAAGTCCAAGTTTACGAGTTGCGAAAGGAGAGAAGAAAATATCGCGAGTTTCTTTGTGGCCATCACGACAAGACAGTAGGACCTATGTAGTTATGAAGATGACTCATGGAGAGAAATGCGACTTAGGAGGTTCATCAGTCTGATTCAGTCAGAATCAGTGGTTGCGGTACCGAAGGAATAGAAGAGGGTGTTCTTACAAGCCTCCGCAGCAAATCTCCACAGGGACCTGATTCTTTGCCAAGAGATATCGCTGACCCTGTTAGCGAACCTTGCCAGATTGAAAAAGCAGATAGCGAAGAGAAATTTTCCCTGTTCTTTGACGGTCGGATGTAGCTTCTCAGTCATTGAGGCCTGAGGGTCCAGCTACGGAGCCAGGCTTGGACAAGAGTCTTCAATACTTGAGTGACAGTCATTTGCAGAACATAGGCCTGGCTCAAAGGCTCGAGCGATATCAAATCTTAGATTTTTACTGTGTTGTACCCAGTGCACTTTTCTGCAGTGCACACATGTAATTCTTCAGGTGTACGTAAGCTCCTTGATAAAAGCAATATGTGATTCAACATCATCCAAATTTATCGAAGGTAGACGCGATCACCCCAGAAGAACATTTGCTGTATTTAAAGATCTCGAATGTCCCCGAGGCCCGTAAATAAGTACGGAAGCCTGCTACAGAGTTGAGCGTTGATGTACTAGGTATGAAATATCCTCTGAAGTCGGAGTACTAAGATTAAAGACTGATATCTACGAGGCACATGTGCCTTAGTTTCCGAAAATGGTGACCCGGCGAGGAACATGTAAGGCAGTGTGTGTCCTCTCTCTGTACCAAATGACAGAGGCAAGGTAGGATCGAGCAATTTTTTTATGCAATTCCCGAAAAGATGGAATGATCACACGGGATGAGTTTCGTAATCGGTGACTTCTACGTATGACTCAGTGACGAGTCGAATCGGCACTGACATTCGAAAACAGAGGTAAGGGCAAGCTTGGTCGTTAGCGGCAGGAGGCTCCAAGACAAGCTGGATAAAGTCCTAAAGGAGTGCATGTGAATTAAAGTGATATTTTATGGGTCGATTTGACTTACTCTGACCGAAACATTACCAGTGATAAAACCGCCGACCTCGACATCCTCATTGACCTGCACCTCGCCTCCCCAATCCAAATGGACCGCGTCTTTAGATTCACAGATCAAGGGAGGAAGCTCCTGGACTTCTCCTCGGCCAATTGTCTGATCCTTCCGAGACTTAAAGCCCCTGGTTTCAATTTCACTTTGGCGGACAAGGGATACTATAATCATTGGTTTGGTGCGCGGAGGGCACGTTCCATGTGGACTCTGCATTGGCCAAGAAGGCATCGACACGTTGACCGGCTGGGGCATGATAAATTGTTGAAGAGCGTCAAGAGGACCATTCAGTTGGATATGGAAAGGAATTTTATCAGCTAGACCATATACTCGTGCTGATGGGATGAAGAGCTATATTCGGTGTCACTAGATACATCTTCGAAAAATAAGTAATACACACATGGCAATAAATCGGCCCAAATTCAGACATCAATTTGCGCGTCTTTAGTGCAGAGGATGCCTGGTACCATTCCTCTGGAGAGGTTTTGACAGTAGAGAAGAAATGAGGGCTCGGGAGGATAGGGCGGTGTGGACGGCTACGGGGATGGTATTTGAAGGATATTTTGACGCTTGAAACAAAAACACATGAGACATAGTTTTAGTAGACTTTCGTGGAAATGTACCTACTTGTCGGACTTTGTCAAGAATTCCATGTTATGACGGGCGCGGGTAACACAGACATTTATCGAATACAGAACTCGAAGGAATGGTGTAGAAGTTTGATCGGTCTGGAACGTCGGTGGAAGGGGATCTTCTACGCCTTCATAGATGAAGGTAGTAGGTAACAGATATGAGAATGGGAAATAACTGGATAGCTCCTCCGACCCTCCTTTACGCCAAAGCGTATGAGAGACATTTATCAACTGGGTCGACTTTGAACCGCTCCGGGCAGTTTTCGTCTTGAGTTTACCTTGAATCTATAGAGAAGAGAAGATCAGACGTGCCGATGACCTCTTCCTTATCGTTACAAACTTTCATAGTCACTCGGGTGACTTTTTCTGGGCATTCCATAAGAAGCAGACCACTGATCTGGTTGCGTCGGTGATATACAGGCATATCCACACCGTCCTCCTGTTCATAAAGTATTACGGTGACCTTGCCAGACCTTTGAGTATAAGTCCCTGTTGGTAACGTCCGTGCCCGAAGGGGACTATGCTGAAGAGTATTTTCATTGCAGGAAGGTTGGCAAGAATATTTCGGTAAGGGCTCCCATGTATATAGGGGCAGCGCAGCGTACTGAAGTTCCACCATGAGTGTGAATCCAGTGGAGTGCAGCAACGAAAAAAATGACTCGTAGGTTCCCAACAAGTCATCATGAAAGACAAAGCCTTTTAAATTCTGTGAGATCAAAACAGAACAGACTCATTTGATAGGCCAGGAGAGGCTGAAAAACAGGATCAAGGGGTACTCGTGTTGTTCGGGAGAACTGTTATTGAAAGGTTTTAGATGACAAAGCGCCTCAAAACGCCGGCATAACTAACTCTTGAACTCCTTGAAATATCGGCTACATCGTGATCAGTGACTCGAAGAGAACAATCAGGCACAGCCAAGGAACTCGCCGGACACTGCGGCTGAACCATCGCCTCAATACCTGAGGCCTGAACGTTTGAACATTGAACGTTTGAGACTCATCATAATTGGACTAATTCAGCTACATAAAGAGTCCTCGTGCCTCGGATGATAACCATTCAGACGAACACTGGCTCTGGTCTCAAGAATGTACATCGATAATCGCATGATCTAGGCATAGATATCACTGCGCAGAGATAGATCTAGAAGGAGGAATCTGGACAAATTATAGATTATTCTGGAATTTGCTGGCAAAATGAAATTCCGAGAAACTCACACAGTAGGACGCGGGCCTTTGCAGACGAGCCAACGTCTCTTCCAATTCCCTTGCTCTTGCGGCGTCTTGAATCTCCTCCCACTCTTCGTCCCTGCTATGATAGGTCTTGGGGCGGTCACTCCGCTGGCTCATCCGACTCTGCCTAGACTGAGGGCGACTTTGTTCAGAAGTGCGTGCTAACAAGCTGTTCCTTAGGAACCCCGACAATAACAAGGTACTTCCCCTGGTGTTCCCGTAGGCTGGAGGAGGCGGTACAGCTATCAGATGATCTTCCACATCACCTGTACCAGTTCCACTCTGAGCCAACGCAGCGGCGTACGTGGGGAGTGAAGGCCGATTCCAGGGTGAAAACGCGATGCTTGGATCGACGGGACGCCTGTTTCTCGAGGCGGGAAGGGTTCGTCCTGGGTGAAGGTGCGCGTATCTTTCTGCCCGAAGACGATATACACGTCGTTCGAGGAAGAGGAGCTCGAAGAGCACGCAAGACGCGAAAAAGACATGTATGACTATTGTTGTTGGATTAAATGTATTAGACGTGTTATGAGCCACGGCCTTAACCGAAATGATCCATCCGGCAAGAGTCCCGGCCAAGGCGACGAGTAGCAAGAAAAGAGTGAGCAAAGTTGTATGGTGAATACCGTAAAACGAAGAATTCTTCTTCAATTTGAAGAAGGATAAGACCTTCTTCTTCATAAGATTGTTGCTTTCAGAGGAAACGAACGTGGAAGTTGAAGGAGGAATAGGGGTACTGTCTAACGTGGGGGGAGCAGAGGTATCTGGTGATGCTGCAAATGTTGTGGGCGCTGAGTGGTCTCGGTCGACTGGATGGTGTGTAGGAAGTGTTGCTTCGGGGCTGGAGTTCCTTGCCTCCACTGCACTGTCCACGTAACCTATCTCCCCACGTTTCGTAGGTAAAGGCCCTGCCTGCGGTAGTGTGCTCGTAGGTCCAGCCTCGATATCGAAATGGAATGAAGAGCTTGCCATCGACGCCATAATTGTCCGCCTACTGACACCAGGTCAGCAAATGATAAAGCTGCAAAGACTTGGTCCTGGTAGGAGTAGACTTAGTCGTAATGAAAGCCTCAGGAAAGTGAAATGAAAGGAAGATCAAAGACGCTGACGGCAACCGCTTCTTCCTCCCTGCAGACTTCACCGTCGTCACGCTGAACGATGGAGAAGCCGTGGGCATGCATTGCTATATAAAACATTGCAACCTGTCAAAATTGACCGAAGCACTCAGATAATCATAAGTGCTGCGCATGGGGCAGTGAACAAAGGGGAACGGAGAACTAAAATGTCTATGATTTTAACACAAGTAAAAATTGAGGTTGGCCCGGGCCGATAAGCTTGGACATTGTAGTTTTGAAGGGAACAAGAAACATTGAGCAAGTAGTACAAGTCTCGAGATAGTCGCGCACTGCAGCGTAGTCTTCAACTACGAATTTCGGAGTTCTCACTAATGCAACATTACACTTGACCGTCTTGCCTTTGTTCTTCTCGGGGTATAATGAAACCAAGGTCCACGACGGTGTAGAAGGCAAAGGTCTTGATCTCGGGGGCTCTTGCTGTTTTCGAAGGGCTACCGTCATTGCCTTCCGAGGGAGCTGCGTCATCGGATCTGTAAGTATATGAAACCAACATGTTGAACTGTTGAACACATCAAGAGTCAAACAAGATGACACGAAATTCACTCAAAACATACCCTGACGGACCCTCGGGCTTCCTTCCCAATAACAACTTCCCCACCTACTACAGTGACATTCGCCCGTTTTTCAAGAACACCAATGGCTTTGACTTTGCCCCGATCCTTTTCTCGGCCCCCTCTCCCGACTCCAAGATCGTCGTCTTCCTCCACGCCAAACATATCCTCGTCATCCTCATACTCCCATGCTTCAGCAAATGGCGCGATCGGGAAGGATGAATTCGGCAGGGATACAGCGAATGGTGGCCGCCGCGCTTTCTCTGTTACCCCTCCATCGGCCGACGTTGAAGTAGCACTCGAGATGTGCATGCGTTGTACAGATAGGCGAACTTGTATGGGGTCGTATAGTGGGTTTGTCAGGGCAAGGTGGAATGGGTATGTCTTTCCCGCATGCATACCGCTCACGGAGCCGCTCCTGTCATCATCTTGCGCAGCAAATGTCTTTCCGAGTGTTCGACGAGCAGCATCGGCCTGCGTTTGTTGAACGTGAGGAAGAGCAGCAGTTATTGCGGGCAAATAGTTGGCTGCGACCAATTTGATCTTGTATCGAACGGACTGAGCTTTTTGCTCTGGCTTTATGAGAATGTGGGTACATGCTGGACAACGTTTTGATCGCTTCGAGTGCAGAGGAATACGAAGGGGTTTGAGTTCACTATGTAGTGTGTGAGTTGTGCATAAAATTAAACAAAAGACACGTACCGTGCTGGCAGAGGAATTGCCCAGCTACTTGTCCACCGTTGCTCTAGACTCGCCACCTCTCCTACCGATTCCAAGTGCTTCATATACTCCGCATCCACATCGCCTCCCCCAGAACCCAATCTGCCCGCAGTCGTTATGTCCACACGACTCCTGTATTCAACCATCTCGTCTTTATTCCTGCTTCTATCCTTCCCACTTCCTCGTGTCGATGTACTCCTCCCGGGGTTGTACTTGCTGACCCCAGGAATATCGCGAGCTAACGCAGCGGAAGCGGCGGCTGTTATAGAGGTGGAATAAAGGTGATGTGAGTGAGCCGCACTGCTTGGTGCAATTGCAGAGGCTGTTGTTGTAGAAGAAGAAAGTGAGGCTGCACGTATGAAAGGCTCAAAATGCTCCTTCAGTCGATCAAACTCCAGTGACTCGGGCATAGAATCTTCAAATTTCTGTAATTGAGCTGTACATTATTTGCGAGAGACTGTAGTCGGCCAGTAGAGTCAAAATACCTGCAAGACCAGTCGGTTTCTCGAACGTGATACCCACTTCCGCAGAATCCCATCTGCAGTGATTACAGTATAGGAAGAAAGGCCCTTCGCTAACTGTGCTAACAGGGACAGCGAGATGCCCATCTCCGTTATCCGGGGGATCTGACGGCACTACCGATAGTGTGTTTCTGCAGTTCGGGCACATGAAACAATTTCGAGCACATCTAGTGCCAAATTGTTGAGATATCTACCATACTATCGAAGGCATCAATTCACCAACCTATTTTTCTCGGCGCGAACGCTTGCACTAGGAACCTCAAAAAGACAATTAGGACAGTAGTATGTACTGACTTCGACGGAAACACAGCGGTTGCATCGTACAGCATCACATTCTTCACAGAAAAAGAGAGTATGAAGAGGATGAAAGCTTGCAGATGATGAAGGCAGATGGGGAGGCGGAGGTACAGGGGAGCTTGAGAGGCACGTACAATGATACCTTACACTCGCCGCCATCCTATAAGCCGTCAAAAGGTAGAAGTCACAAGACTCGGACGTCGTGACGGCCCGAGGGCGCGACTTGGACTCGGGAAGCTCCCGGTAAACCTTGTCCGCCAAATAGCGGATTTGAGGAGAAATTTTTGCCAAATCTAAGTCCCAACATTGCGGATTTGAGGCCTCAAAGTGGGAATCTTAGTCCGTACTATTGCGGATTTGAGGCCCAGATGGGTGAAATTTTCAAAACTTTCAGGACAAAATTCTGAGCATTTTAGGTATTATTAGAGCCATTTTGACACTTAAACGTAAATTTATGTATTGAAGTGTTACAAGCCTGGCAAGGACACAGGATTGATTGATTGATTGATTGATTGATTGATCAGTTTTATTTGTTTCAAGACCTATTTTTACATCTCTAAGCAAGTTGAGCCCTTGTGTTCTAGGTCCTACAGTACAATAAGGGTGATTATGTAACCAAATCAAATCCCGAATCCATCTGTCACTAACGTGCCATCCCAATTTCTAAACTCTTTTACTTTTGACAATGCTTGCTGTTGCTGAGTTGGTGTAGGACTTAACAGCCTGATTGCTGCAGCCCACAGCTCCCTCTAGCCAAACAGCCAGTAAATGTCATGACCCGCCCCCTAGGCCCCACATGCATTCCCAACCTGCCCTACTCCCCGGAGTCTCCCCCAATGCCCTGCCAAATTCCCCAAGCCACCATCTACCCCTGCGGCTGCCCTGGCTAACTCCAAAGCTTCTCCGGCAAACCCCAATGGCCCCCTGCCCAACTTCGATGACTTCTCCACAGCCGCCAACACTTTCCCTGGCTTCCTGGACCCCCTTCGACTATGTGAACCTCTCCCCAATAATCCCTGGCTCTATCGTATGTCACCATCTCAGTCCCTGGACTTTCCCAAACCACTCTGGAGCATCACAACAACCTCAGGACAGCCTGCGCCATTGACTGATCCCATCAAAACCTGATGCAGCCTGCCCTCTGATCATACCCAACACCTGTTGATTCAGTACAGCCCCGCCAAGTCTCACCGCCACACCCACTGGCCCTCAGAGTGCTCCCCTTGACCCAGCCAACACCCATCCAGCCCCGCATGGCTCCGCCAAGCTCCACCGCCATCCCCTGCCATTTCTGAAGCTCTCCAGTAGTCAGTATATAAGTTATAGAGTAGCTCCTTGTACACTAGTCTTGATATTGCTGTTTGTTACCTATTGTTTGTCTGTGTTTCCTATGGTCTGATTCTTTCTATCTCGTGTTCTGTGTCTCCGTGTTCTGTTTCCTTTATTCTCAGTTTTCCAGTCTTGTCCTGTCTCTATTTTCATTATTGTTCTTGTTATTGTCTCATGTTCCATGTCAATTTATTTCCATTTTCATCTTGTCTCATCTTGTCTCCGTCTGCTCCATCTCATCTCAACTTTGTTTGCTCCGCCTTGTTTTGCCAATCAGTTTTGTTCACCATGCCTAAGTCCATCTCATCCTGACGCTCTTATGAACTCCATGATCATGATTACGAACCCCTGCCATTCTTTAAACCAACTCCGGACCTCGCTTCCTGCTCGGTCCCGCACCCCATCAAACTCTGGCTCCGCTTCCCTTACTCGCATAGCCTCCATTCATCCCGCACCCCCCACTAAGTCCACCTCTTTTCCCACAACTCCTCCCAGACTCCTCCGGACCAACCTGGACTTGCTCAGACCACTTCCCAGTGTTCACCCTCACTAGTCTCCTGTGTTTAGAACCTCTTTGAGTGTCCAGTTGCCTGTGTATGGGATCACATCCACCTAGTAAGGATTTGCCCAGTGCAGCTGAGCCTCCGTGGTCAGCAGAACCTGACATAATATCAAGACTCTCCCTTACCCCGTTCGTGATGTCTGCACACACTTCCGTTGGAACTCCCAATGTCTATGGTCAGCCCATGCCTGAAACCCCCTATAATTTGCTAGCCTTGCCCAATTTGCCAAGGCACACTAAACCATGGAACTGACACCAAATGCCACTCTGCCCTGGTCACTACCACACTATGGCTCTCTCCACGGACACCCTCTCCACTCCCATCCAACTCTACATCACCCC